>JBCIKM010494125.1:0-10114 GCA_039654465.1 Melibe viridis | reverse complement strand
TATGAGGTGAAGATTTCGAAATTTGACAGAAAATGACGGTCGGCAGGCAAAATGAGCCGGTTTGGGATACCTACTTAAAGGGGAAAAAAAAAACGATAGCTTCAGAGTTAAAGATAAGAAATAGAGGTGGAAGTTCCCACCCACCGCCCGCGTGTAAGTTGTGCCCCTGGATTTATGTACCAAAAGGCATGAGACCACTGACACCCCCCCCCCCCCCAAATACAAAAACGGGACGAAAAAGTAAGCTGATAGCTATAGTGTAAAAAAAGAGAAACACAAACCCAAACAAACCAACAAATAGCAGGACATAACATAAGAGTAAAATTCAGACAATATCTTCAGTATAAAAGATAGATATAACTGCCATCAAAAGATCATTAACCATGGACCCCTTGGAAAATATTACTGAGAATATGGCAACCAGCTTTAAATCAAGAGCCTTCCCCTGAATAAAACTTAACTTCCACCCCCCCCCCCCCCAAACTGATGGCTTCCAACAGAGAAATGAGTAAATGAAGAACAATTAAATTGTATTTTAAACAGTTTTATTTATTCATAAAATACAACTTTAAGATCGAGGACGTTCTTTCTTTCCTCTGAACAAAGCCCACAGAGATACGTTAGCCACTTTGACAATCTTGAATCTGACACCAGGAATATCTCCTACGGCATGACCCTTACGTCCAAAACCAGCGACCAAGACTTCATCGTTTTCCTGATCGATACGTAGGAAAGAGAAAGAAAAATGAATTATTACAAAATGTAAGAATTTAACAATCAGGAACTGAATGAGGGAGAAAAAAAAAAGTTGTGAAACAAACTCACGGGTCTTAAAAGCAACAACTACAATATTCTTTCCTTCTAAAAAGATATTCCTCATTTTAACGAAGATGGTTTGTAATTTTACAATTCCCTGTGCTATCTTTATCCAAGTAAAATGGTAGGCTGCATATTGACAAGGGGGAAAAAACTACAGTAACGTGGACATGGCCAAGGACGTTCGACATAAATCTGCTAAACAGCGGAAAATTGAGTCCCATAAAAAACACCCACTAAAGAGAATGATTTTAATTACACTGATTACTTTTACTCAAATTCAAATAGTTAAGAGCCAAGATAATGTGAAAAAGATGGCAAGAAAAATCCACATTCCTCTTCCTTTCTTCACCGGGTACCAATTAAAAAAGCATCACACTTGAAAAAACAAGAACAAACCCCAAACAATCACTCAACTGTTATGTCTCACCAGCTCTTTATCTTTTTTTTTTTTTCACAACCCAACTTATGACGTACTTGTAAATTGTTTGAATTTGAATCTGCAAATTTATCTATCTTATTTTCTTCTTCTTTCGGAAGACTGCTGGAAATGTGTAAAAACAACCGGGATACAGAGAAAGTCTTTTAAATCACAAGATAGACAATGAAAATAACCCACATCTTCTGGCCACTGGAAAAACAACACATGCAGGGATATTTTCGTCATATCAGAATATTTTTAAATCTCTTCTCCATCACTGATTTAAGACTCTATTCCTATGACAATTAATTTACCATATATCCTACACATGGCACAGAATGGACAGTTTTAGTAAAGACTGGATTTTCTCAAGTTGGCCAGTATGCATTGGTTGCTGAATTTCATCGGCATATGATGAACGGAATCCCAGTACCAAATTTCTGAAATTTAGAACTACCTTTTTTTTTTGCGCCTGACTTGCGGACTCACCCATGGTCATTGCTATATAATTACTCAAGGAAGAGCTTACCTCAACAAAGTTCAAACAACCATCATTGGGAACAAAGGCTGTGATTTTCTTTCCATTCTTGATAAGCTGGACCCTGACACATTTACGGATGGCAGAGTTAGGCTGCTTAGCTTCAACACCACTGGAGTATAAGAAGAAAAAAAAATCAAATGATCACGTATTGAAGGCAATAATTTGTTTTAAGGCAAAAATGTGTTAGAGAGACCATAATTCATTTTGTTCCTTCTTACCAACGCCCTTTGTCAGAGATGCATAGCACAAAATCTTTCTTTGGTATGCAGTCTCTGTGGGTGGGTAAAAGGGATGTGGAGAAGAAATACTATTTTGATGTCACTATTTATAAGCTAATACTACTAGGTTCGTGAAAAATAATATAATTTACGTTGTTTAACAAAGCTTTACATAATGATTTACATTTGAATTTTATATGTGCAAAGTTTCAATGCACTGCGGTTATAGACAAGTGGGATATGACAGTTTAATTAAGACTACATGAAAATACGGAATGCCCATAATTATCCTAGCATTATACTTAACATTATTATGCACCCACCATAAAATGAACACATCAAAGGGATATAAAGGGTTACCCTCTTCACAAAAAGTGCAGTTTTGTCTAAAGCAGTAACTCAGCTGTTTGAAGGGCCATCAATATCTACAGCAAGTCGTTTTTGGGGCTAAAGCCATGATTTTTATTTACAACAGAGACCCCAAAAACGACTTGCCGTACTGAGTATCGAACGATAATTAGTTGACCAAAAACATCCACGATACCCTCCTCCTGCCGACCGGAATGTTGCAAACAGTAAAGATTAAGCCACGGAAAACTGGACAACAAAGATTTGAAGTGATAGAAATATGTGCAAGCCCTATTTTTCCAGATTCTTCTCTCTGAACTTTTGGGCTGGGAAAACCCCCCGAAGATTCCGTAAAAACAGGAACAGATTCCATCCCTGAAGAAGTAAAGCTATACACAGCTGTCCATTGCCCAAGAATATTTATTGTAAAATCCAGTCGGAGTCAATAAAATGTTCAACCCTGGCAGTCGAGTTTTTCAAATGACTCTGCACGACTGGTTTACAATAATATTGAAGAGTTTCCATACTGAAGAACAGTGGTGGGATTTATGATACCTACTACAGATAGATCAAATGACTTCTGTTTGAGCGAATGGTGAAACTACGACAAAATTTAGATTCTGACAGCCGTTAACTGTAAAAATAATAAAAAAATATATAAATATATGGGGCATTTTATCCATTTCCATTTTTCAGTGGCATGGCACCTTTTCCTGTGACATCTACAAATTCTCTATGATGTTCATATGAACTCTTAGTGTCTTAAGGTATAATACATTTCAATAAATAAAGCCGCCATTCTTTTTTTTACAATAATCTCTGAGCTATCTCTCTACAACGATGGGCTGCATACCAATAGCACACAATTCAGGCCCATGATCAAAGCACCATAGTCCAACAAAAAAGCGGAATGCTCCAGACATCGACAATCATTATCATGGTTCATGACACAAAACCAGTATTTTGATTTATTATGAGCATTTACATCCCTGAATAACTTATCTAGCTGTATCCATTTATCTAAATTAGATAATTAATTAAGCTTACACTTTTTCCAAAACAATTCCTTTGGCATGAGAAGATCCCATGAAAGGATTGGCCTTCCATCTGGTTCCCAAGTGAGCTTTTTTGTAGTCTTTGTCATGCCATTTTTGATCACGACGGTGGATTCTCAGCTTACGAGCTGTACGCAATCCCATAGGCTTACCTGAAACAAAAAAATGGAAAAAGAAATTAGTACTACTTCAATCAACTAGGAAAGGCTTTCATAATGGATCGCCATGCACAGCAACAGTCGACAAAATGATCCATAGAGTTACAAAGAGTCATAGGATCAAAGGTGTGCCATAATGTCAACACAAAAAAAAAAAACAAACAACTATTCCCATAGTTGAAATCTCAATATTGACAGCGAATGACAAAACAGTGTCCATTCAAACTAGAGACTAAAATATTTGTTTATTCAGACTCAAGACACACAGGTTTGCCAATACACAGAAGCAAAAAAATGGTAACAACCCCATTTTTTTTTACCAAAACATACAAATCATACATCAAACTTAAATGGAGTCAACCAATAAGATATTTAGAAAAGAAATCTTAGTTCCCTTTTTATCAAATAAGAGACTTTTATGATGTACAAATTTATTTTGAGGAGACCTCTTGTTTAAATTCAACAATTCATGTATTATTTCAATGGAGTTTATTTTTATTGAAATCCCCTGGAATCCCTTGCGGGTATAACAAAAATTAACATGAAAATCATTGATGGACTGATATAAATAACACAAAATAAGTAAGTGGTCACATATACGCAAACTCACCCCCCCCCCCGCCGCAATCTGCTTTGGCCTAGGCTTCAGTATTTGGGGTAAAGAACCCCTTTAGATGGTGTTATTTTGGTTTCTAAGACTAAAATTGAGGTATTATTTAACTTTTTATGAAGGTCTAGTAAAGGAATTGCAAGGGATTCTAGGTGATTCATGGGGATTTTGATAAAAAAAGTAGATTTCATTTTTATCGAAATCCCCTGGAATCCCTTGCGGGTGTCACAACCGAAAATTACCATGAAAATAATCAAGGCACAGATATAAATCACACCCCCAACCCGCCACACTATTTTATTTTTTACAAGTATTTTCAGAAAAGAAAGAATATGATACTTGAGGATCTATTAATTTTTTTACGAGGTCTAGTAAAGTAATTGCAGGGGATTCCAATAAAAAATGCAGTAGTTATTCGCAGCACTCTTTTCGCTATAATCATTAGTAAAAAATCGAAAGCACCATAACTAACTGCCGAACCAATGTGTGACAAATGAGAGTGCTGTATAAGTTTCGGAGCGGTTATTCATACAATTGTAACCGGGCGAATTATTTGTACAATTTTAGCCAAACTCATGATTCCCTTTTGGTTCTCTGCCCAGATGGTGGAATTATATACATTATGTATCGCTAAGAAATAGCCGCCGTATCGTCTTGTATTTTTTCAACCCCTGCTAGATCCCTTTTGTTTTTTCCCCCTATCGTATCTAATTATCAAATGTGTCCTGTAGTTTTTCGGACAAGAAGCTTTGCATTCATTTGCACTTCATGATTATCCTCCATCAAACTGTTTTTCCCCCGGACCTTCTCTTCAGAATTTCCTTCCAGTACTATTGTAGAAATATCCACTACCAGTTATTCTTACAAAATGTGTGGATGATGATAGCTGCACAAGGATTGTTAGAAAAAATGTTAGTTTATTAACACGACGAGTCTCCCAAACTTCCGCTCTGCGCTTGCCACAACATCAACACGTTTACTCTTCCTCAATCTGGTGTTTGTGTGACAGCAAGAATAAACGAATAAGGATCCTGTTGAATTATTAATAAAAAGTGGTTCGGTATCAGTTCCTATTCACTAACAAAAAGAAAATTAAGCGGCATAATATGTCTGTATCGCTCACTAGTTAATGTCTCTTTCGCCGCAACGTTAATGGGTTGGCTTTGTGATACGGGTTCGACTCTCAGCTAGCTTCCACTTTTTTTTAGATCCGATTGTCAAATGTATCCTGTATTTTATCTGAAAAAATATGTGGATGATCGCTGCACATTAGATGGAAATATATACATGCACACACTCATGCTCTCTCTCACTCAACAAAGGGCCAGCGCGGCTCAACACAACAGGTGTCACACCAGACAATAGCATTTGCAAATTCGATATGTGAGTACCCCCCCCCCCCCCCCCATCTTTGTCTATTTTTTGTTTCTTCAATTGTACAAATAACTGGCCCAGATATTTGTATAAGTGTAAGAATAACTGGCCCGGTTATTTGTACGAAAGTAACAAAAAACAGCGTCAATACGTTTCAAACCGATATTTTGTGACAAAACAAACATATAATTTCCCTTCCTTTCTCGTTTTAGTTATAAATTATCCTAAAGGGATGGATGCCAATGACAGCCCAAAAAATAAACATCCCTTTCTATCCAACTTGAAAATAAGCTTAAGAAATTTGGCCTCTTTTTTGCGAGATATCTGGCTCAGGTTCTTTGTGTTTATTCATAACAAGCAAAAGTATTGCAACTTCACGCCATTACAATGTTGCTATATAGAACTTCTTAACGGAATAACAACCAACGGACACCATTTGTTTTGTACGCCTTGCATTTGGGATATCTGGATAGAGGCATTCGGTATGGACCGGCTTGAGTGCTTGTCTTTTGGGTGTCAATGATTCAATGTGAGAAAAGGACAAAGTTATTGAGAGATTACGAGTTCATAGACATTACAAATCATTAGTTTAAGATACATCGAGATGGATCATCTCAAAAGAAAATTAAAAATTTCCACACGTGGAATTCTTCACTCACCCATGTTTGCTGATTTTAGAGAGAAAGGAATACAGGAAGGAAGTTATTGCTGAGAACTCGTGTGTTAAAAATCGAGATTTAACGAGAGAAATGTCTGATCATTTTTATGACAGCAATTGAATTAAATTTATGTTAAGAATAATTAAATTAGTATTTTTTTCAGATAAGTAAAAGGTATAATTATCCGATTTTAGTCATATTAATATTAATAATATTCTATAGCTAAAAATATGATAAAAAGTTTAAAATACTAGTGTTAGTTGTTTGTTTGTTTTTTATTAAAGGTAATTAAAAGCCAATCAGGCTAACACACAACTAAAACACTTCTTGTCCTGTGATTTCCGGCTTGTGCACTGAAACAAGAATTATCGACCGTAACTGTAGATACAAAAATTACATTACATATAATTAGTGTCGTTACTAGAAAATAAGCTTTACTGGAGAAACAAAAATGAACATTCCTTGCGCTTTAGTACTCTTCTTCGGACTTGGGATGGTGATTGCTTCAGAGTCAAGCTCTCCAGTTCTACTTTGGTCGCCCGAAAGGTGAACTTGATTAAGGTGTATTGCCAATCTCATGATGATACCCTAACCTAGAGCTTAGAAAGATCTCTGTTTTGAAGTAAGCGGTGAAAATGGGACCCCATTACTCAAGATCCATGGTACCCAATGACCGTCGGACATAGGTAGAACCAACTCCTCCTCCAGGGGTGGGTCTAGGCTACATGTTGAGATTGGTGCTTCCTGCAGGGTGCAGGTTGAGATGCATGACATGGGGGGATGCCTTTGACTCTGCTTGGAGAGAGATCCATGCTCCGGGCTGGAACTGTGCTACAGGTCACAGTGGAAAAGTAATAATTTGTCCAATGGAATCTCTCGTATGTTTAGTGCAGTGGCGCAAGTTACGACCTTGATGAAAGAGAGGCAAGAGGTGTTGACGACTGACTTTATACCTTTGCTCTACCTTTTCACAATTTTATATCTCTTCACTTCATCTGCCCATCATTATTTCCATTTCATACTTCAAACAACTTTTTGTTGATGACCTTGGTCTTGTGATATCCAGTGTATCATTGCCACTCTTGAGTTGTCCCGCCAATTCTACTGCAATTTTTATTTAATTGGGAGTGATTATTCCTGTCAGGTCCCTTGCATCCATAATTCCAGCAATATATGTAATCACTGATTACTCTAACAGGATTACATTCAGCACTACCTTACTCACAATCATGAGAGTAGTCTAAGAATAATCTAGGAGCTGTCACTGGAGATTATTGTTGAACTCACCTTCCTGTTCCTGGCAATGACCTGGTGATGGGTTCCTTGGCAGATGCCAGATTGAAATACGTCTTCGGATGACTACTAATTTAATGCTCCTGTTTTTAACCATTCTTTTTTAATGGCTTTGTTTGAATATCTCAGCACTGTAGCTTCACCATTTTATTTGATTGCCATGAGAGATCACATGAATAGGAATATTTACTTACGGTATAATTTGAGAATCTTTGGATCCTGTCAAGGTGAACTGTTTTAAAGGCACTTTTTGTATTGAAACTGGATACCTTGATGATTTTGGAGTGGCTGCAGTGCTAATAGGGAATTGTGCTCACTTTTTGTTGCATTGGCTAAAAAATAGTTTGTGAGGTAATTTTTTCACATATCCATACAACACCAGACTGCCCACTCTCAGAATGTCAGAGCTATGTGGCAGGGTCATATTTTTTTTTTCACTTATGAGTTATTTCATTGTAATGTTTTTGTTGAGGTCAGAAAGTATATGTGAACAAGGTAAAGATTTTAATGGGTTTTTAAAAAAAATATTTTATTATATCTATTGTCTTCAGGTCCATGGTCAATTTTCCTGATGTCTCCAGCGTGGATTCATTTGAAACATCTGATTTCTATGATCAATATTTATCACCATTGATGCACAAGAGTCAAGAAAATGGTGTCATTTTTATTCAGGACAAGGTTTGTCATATTTCTTTGCATGACCAATTTTATATCATTGAACCATTATTGACTGATGAAGTTCTCCTTTTGATCCAGATGAATATAGGTTAGAGTTTCTTGTGTTCATTTTTTTTTTCTTTTTTTATGGCTCCTTGCTCTCCACTTGGTAATAATAATCATGGCTACCCTAAATTTTTTTTCAGCCGAATTTTGCATTTATTGTATTCAGTGTTAGGATTTTTGTTCTTTTCATTGAAAAATGTAATCTTTTTTTTTTTTTTTTTTTCATCAGATCATTATGAAAGGGGTGAATTCTGTAACATTTTTGATTCTCTTAAATAAGGAATGTTAAGTTAATGTGTCCAACATTATTAAATTTTAAATAGTATTCATGCAATTTTGGGTTTAGAACCTTTATCATGATTGAGCAAACCCACACGACATCACTACAATGCGGAATTGTATGATTATGAATTTGAATTTGATTCATTACAGCTCTCTGTGGAGGATTTTACCAAATATGCTGACGTCTTCTCTTCTGAGAGTCAAGGGGGAGCCTTCAGGAATATTAAGGTTTGCAAATTTTGATATGATAACTAGATATTAGTGTTTTTATTAATGCCTGATGTGTTTTTATTGGAAAAGGTATACTAATTCCTGTGGGGTTTTGTCTCTTAATATGAGTGACTTTTTGTGTGTTGAATGCATGGATAGTTATTATCAATTAAATGAAGTGTCCATTAATCCTCAAACAGCTGGATGTCACTGGGTTGTCGCCTGAGTGTAGTAGAATTTTTTAATGGAGCGACTCAGCTTGTTTAATAAGTTTGAAAGGCTGAAACATCATTGTTTGTAAAAGTATACTTTCATTTTCTGTTTACTATTAAAGAGAGCAAACAAACAAAAGCTGCATTGTTAAAGATGAGATTCAATTTTTGCCGGTTTTCTCTGACTAGTTTGTTGTTTACACACATAAACATTTTTTACTGCGTTTTAATTGCTGGTGCATCATCTTGAAGAGAGTACAGTATAATAAGTGATTAACTGTACTCGTGTAAACATGCAACGATATAAAGATATTTATCTTGTAAAGATATTTATCTTTTTTATCAACAGCAGTCAGATTTTGACAAAAAAAAACAAAACACACTTTTATACAAGCCTGTGATATTTTGTTGCCCCAATTATTTTTCAAATTGTTTGCATAGAATAATTTTCAATTTATGCATGTATATTGATATTGTTTTTTAATCATTGTTTACATGGAGATTAGAGTTTTTATATGTAGATATCAGACCTGCCAAACATCTCGGATTCTCTTTGGGTTTTTTTAGGGAAACAACCTCTCTACATACATATAAAACAACAATAATATGTGGTTGGGGTGAGGTGGGGGTGGGGAATTCCAATAGTATGTGGTTGGGGTAAGATGGGGGCGGGTTCAGCTTTCCTTGTGTTCATACAAATAGCCTCTCACTTTCATTTCCCTATGTGGGTGAGGAGTTGGTCACCCACTTTTAGCACAGGCTGCCCTCTCACCTTGCTAACCACACCTCAATGTTTATGCTCAGAACTGAGTGATAACAAAAAGGATCTGGGCATCAGAATCAACTGGCTTCATATTTTTCTCCATCTGAACCAGTTACTACTTCACTGTTGACTCTGTCAACAATACATTCACTGAGAAGGCCTCCTACTACTTCCCCCATTGCATCCTTTAGTTGACAACCACAGCCAAAAGACAAACAATAGCATGGCACCATCACTGTGTGTTGTTTTAGTGGTGACTGCAGGTTGACCTCAGTTACTGCCCCACCCTTCCCAGCCTTACAAGCCAAGTTGACTGTCACTGGCTTTTCCTCATGTACACTGTCTCTCAGTGAGTGGAGAGATACCTGATTTATACCCCCTATCCCCCCCCCCCTTCTCTCTGTGTGTGCTTTGAATGAAGTTTTGACACT
>JBCIKM010494018.1:0-10115 GCA_039654465.1 Melibe viridis | reverse complement strand
GGAAACCCGAAACGTCCAGTTTTATTGCGTTTTTTAGTTCTTACGGAAGTTCACATACTCCTACCACGGTATTTTATGACCTTTAACACCAAGATCCATAGACTTTCTCTTTCTTGGTCACAGGCAAACTCGAAACCTTAAAGCACTTCGGTCTGTAGGCCTACAGATATAATTTTTCTTTCTTTAAAGGGTACTGGGATGCAGGGCTGTTCTAAAGAAAGGCGCTCTCTAATATCCCACCTATCCTCTAAATAATAATTATTTGTCCAGCTCATTTCTTCGGCGTTCAATGCAGTTTTGCAGTTGGATTTTGCTGTCAATTGGAAAACGAACACCAACACCTTGGTCTAGCATTCATAGTCCAGACATACGGGAGGCTTTGGCGGAGCATTGGATTGGTTATCAAGTGGCCGGGTCCTTATCACATCTTGTTTGAGATAAATTGCCAATGTATGACTACTTTTCGCCAAATGGCAATGACTTGTTAATTTTATGCAAGAGTACGGAAACTACCTCCAATCTGAAAGAGTAATCTGGTTGTACACGGTAAACAAACATGAAGGTTCACGCCACAGAATTGGATATTTTTATCTTTTAAGCTTTTCTCTTCGATGTATATCAATAACATCTCCAGTTGTTGCCAAGCAAGTAAATAATAGAATTAAGATATAGTGTTACTGACATTGGTTTAGAATTAATTAAACCTTGGATGAACTGTCTCTACTGAAAATGATGTTCGGAGCGTTTAACAAGACAACTTCGGTTAGAATAAATCTTTTTTACAAATCTCTGAAAATAACTTAAATTTTATGGTTTCTATCGATAAACAGTACCTCAGTTTCAAACTATTTTATGTCATCAAAGTCTAGCTGTAAATCTGATTCGTCTTCACAATAGTCCTTTTATTCTGTCAAAGGAATAATGTTCATGGATTATTTTAAAACCTTGACTTCCACTGAATTTTTCTTTTTCTATAAAGGCTTTCCATTCTGTGTGATTAAGCTAGCTTCTGCGGTTATCGTTGCTCAAAAAGTATCTTGTTGAGTTATTATCATAATCTTTGATGGTTGTCAATTTTTGACTTTCAAAGTGTAGTGTGGGACCCCTACTTCGGCTCCACTTCAGAAAAAAAAAAAAAAAGAAAAGAATTAGAAGTCATAGAAGTATACACCAGCGAGCAGCCAAATACTACAAAAATTAAACAGCAATGTTACTGAATAGAATTTCACAAATGCTTTTGGGCCAAACACAACCAAAGTACATATATTCTTTCTGTATGTTAAGAATGCATGCAGTAAAAAAGTGTGGACCATTGAAAAAATGTAACCAAGATTGATGCTCATTAAAGTTAATTCCTTTTTAGGTAATATCTTGATCCAGATAATTTTGTATTGTTGTTTGAATGCATGATACTTTATGAAATAATTATTTGAAGGCACAGTCTTGGCTGTTTATTGACCATCTTACCATACATTTCTTTCCAGATGAGAGAATGAAATAAGTGGTTCAAAATGTCATCATCAAGAAAAAAGTCATACAAAGAAAAAAGGTTAAATATTCTTAATTAAAAGTATTAAATTTTCAAACTAGCTTAAATTTCAATTAACTTTTAAATAATATATAGAATTACCCTTTGAAATTGATGCATTGCAAGAACTCCATCCTGTTTCCAAATACCATTGGCCATAAATGATGAATATTGGATTGATTTAAAAGAGGAGAGATACCTTTTGTTCAATGTAAAGGATCATCATTTAATTTCACATGAGAGTCACTGATATTATTCATTTGATAAAGTCTATAATCTTACACTTTTGCATCTTTTCCAGCTATTTTGAATACAATGGTTGCTGCCTAAGAACAGAGTGCGTGCATGATCCGCCTAAAAGCGCAGGGGGAAACCTATTTTTTTTCAATATAAATTCACCCTCTAAGAGCATGCTTCATGACACCCAAGACCATCTAAGAGCATGGTTTTGAACGGATATGTGACCACTCAAAACTTAATTACAAAAAGTTTCCCTCTCACAAAATGTTCTGATTAAGGAAATCTCAACTCTGCCACTTGATACTGTGGTCTATTATGTACATTTGACAAGAGTGGGAGTGGAGGGGGGGGGGGTAGTGTCAGAGAGTTCTATCATCAGGACTAGGCCCACAGCTGGTGCCCCACCACAACACTCTCATGTCTGGAAGCAAACATAATGGAAGACTCTTGGCCAGGCGAGCAAAGCAAACACTCATCATTTCTTGGCGACCTTTAGTCTCCGCATCATTAAAGCAAATGAAATTTGTCAGTGATTGTGAGAAGGGAGAGGGGGGGGGGGGCCTCTACCTGTGTTGGTCTTGATGAGACTTTGCGAAGAAAGTTTCATTGACTTGTGCAATGTTTGACAAGAGAAGAGTGTGGTCATTGGTTGCACTCATGGTAGGCCCCGCCTCCATGCAACCAAACTGTCCAATCCTTGATCGTTATCCACATTCCTTAGATTAAAAGTTTTGTGCTGTAGTATTGTATGGGTTATCTCCTTTGAAATCCACCTAAGAGCACTATTTTCCATTCTCATGAGAACCATGCTCTTAGACAGCAACTACTTTATTTTCAATGAAAAAATCTTTGAAACATTGTAATGAAGACCAGGAAAGAAGAAAATCAGCTTTTAGAGAGAAAAGAAGATGAGGAATTACAGTTCATTTGAAATTTGATTCTTTTTTTTGTTTCTGTTGTTCAGAGTAGCAGTATTGTCTAAAGAAAGTCAAAAGCTTCGCAGAGAAATAACTGAACTTGAGGATGCTCTCATTCTTCATTCACGTTTTCAAGCAGAGGAAAACGGGTCATTGCAAGGTATTATCCGGTAAGGAATGCAAAGTATTATTTCGTTTAATCCAATGTGTGTGTAAATTACTTATCTTCACTTCTAAATTTAAAAGTCTGACAAGGACTTTGTTTTTACATGTTTTAAAGGAAAAGTTTGTTTACGCTAAAAAGTAAAAGTGAAACCTATATCAACAATTCTTTATGCACGATTTTATTTTTTAAGTTATAAAGATTGACAAAATCCTTTTGCAGGAAAGCTTGTTGAATATGCTAGAGTTATTTTAGTGCCTATTTTATAGATATTCTTTCTTTTTTCCTCATACAAATTTTTTTTAGGAAAGAAATTGGAGGATCTCATTGGGAACATGGAGGGAAAGGGAAGATGCGAACATACAGAAGTAACAGAGATTTGAATGAACAGTCTTCTCCTGTAAAACAAAAAGCTGTGTCAGGAAAAGTATTAAACAACCAGAGACATAACGAGCTTAAATCTAAGAAAAATGATGCACCAAGTGATAATCTGTCACCTGATTCATACTGCACAATTCAGGGTGTTGCTGCTAAGGTGAATTATCAAAATTGATTTTTGTGCTTATGAATTTATTTTAAAAACTCATTGTCTTGTGTTTGTTGCTTTAATTTGCATATTACTCTCTTGATCTCACTGTATTGCAATTAAAAAGATATTTCATTTTAAAATTGTTAATTGAATAACATAAATGTAGTTTGCCTGTGGTGCTTTATATAAGGGGAAAAAAATACCCTTCAATAATATAATGTCCACAGATATCAAAATGAACAGTGGGGATCTCCTCGAATCTATTGTCTCCATGACAGATGATTTAATCTATGATTTTTATGATCATGATTGCATAGCATTAAAATCTCAATTGTTTTTGGGTTTTTTTTGTGTGTGTTTTTTCACATATTAGGTACCATCTTCAAAAATCACCAATGATCATGTGACAGTGGCTGACAAGGAGAAAAAAGAAATATTTCTTACAAAAATGGGTCAAAGCAACTCTCATTATTGTAAAGATACAGTTCTTAGTGGTGATAAAGGCTCATGTGTATCAAGTGAACTAAAATCAAATGAAATTAGTGCATTAAAAGATAAAATTCTTGCCAAAGCCAGAACAAAATTGATTGAAAGAAAGGGATTTTCAACTCCGACAAAAACAAAAGAGAATTTTCACGATCTTCATAGAGTCCCCTTAGCCCGCAATGAAAAGCAACTTGGTGAAAAGAAAATTAAACATTTCAACAGTAGAAAGGATGGGGACATCAGCTATTCCTTAGCATTTTTAGAAAGTTTAGATATGACTGATGGAGGAAAAACGAGTGCCTTCTCTCACGTAGAAAAATTCAACAGTGAAGATCAGCAGTCTGTCTCTGAGCCATTTATTTCAAAAGAAAACAATATTTTTTTATCCTCAAACAATTCTCAGCATCCTCAAGGATCTAAACATCTGAATATCAGACTGAATGACTCCAGGACTGCAAGAAAAGATATTGATTCCCAGAGATGGGCGACAGAAAGAAAGGCCATGTTCAAAGACACAAAGCATGATAATTTAGCTTCTATAAAAGATAAAGAACCAAAGCTCATCCAAAACAGACAATCTCATCCTGCCTCTGGAACAAAGTATAAGCTGAAAAACAGTAATGGAAAATTTACCGACAATGAACTGGATTTTCCTGAGCTCTTTAGTGACACTCCACAGCAAGGTCAAAATAGGCATTCTTTACAATGGCATAATGATGAAAACAGTGTAACTGTGATCATAGATCATGGAATGGAACAGTTAAAGGCTGAATCAGAAGATGTCTTGAATGTGCAAGAAAATGAGCCAAGTCAGGACAGGATCCTCTCCCACACTCAACAATCACAGAGTAAGTAATTTGTTTGTAATTTGACTAATTCATTTTTACTGCAATGCTTTTAATAAATGTTTGTTTCTTTCCAAACCATTCATCCTTAATCAGATATTTTATATCAAGGAAAATGTTGGTAATTTGATTTGGGAAAAATATTCTCTACACTGTTCCACATTTCATTTCAAATAATCTTTTCTTTTTTCCCCCCTTTTTCCCTGTTATAATTTTACTTTGACTACTTACAGCTTGAGAGCTTGTTCAATTCCCTTTCATATGATGTTTAATATAATTTCATAACCCATTACAATGTCAGAATAAGCAGTTTTATGTTAATAGGGGACACATTTTCTGCTTGTCATCAAAGTTCATTTTATTAGAAATAAGGGTTGGGTTTTGGATGTAATGAATTAATACTGTAGCTACAGATTTGAATCTCTTTTCTTTTACACACTTCATTTCACATGTTTATAAAGGTTGCTGATTTTCCATGAATTTGCAGTGATTGTGAATCTTGAAACCACCATTATCAACCTTTATTGATTTAGTCCCATGGTTTAATTTTTTCATTGTTTTAAATGTGAGTTATGAACATGTCTGATTGATTTCAAGCCTCATATTATGTGGCATTAGCATACAAATCTAGGTTTTATCTATACAAAGTTTTCATTTTTTTTCTCCAAAATTCAATGAAGAATAGTAAGTCTTTTATCATTAAGGTTTCAATTGCAGTGTTGGGGATTTTTTTTCATTTTGCTATGGTATATCAATTTTTCACGGTGGACTGATCATCTGCCTGCCTTGATTTCTTGTGATGCACAGTTTTTCCCAGCTCCTTGGAGCTGGGTCCCGACACTGCTAAGGCGGTATGAAGGGATAAGGATAACAAAAAAACCCAGACATGTCCATTTTTGCAAGAAAAAAAAGGCAGTGATTGTGGCGTTGCTGGCAAAACATAAAAAATGAAAAAATGTTTATGTGATATTTTACCCACTGATTGTTGATCAAAAGGGATCAGATGGTAATTTGTAATTTTTTAAACTGTATTTTAATGCATTTCTTTAGGGTGTTCCATTAGCTGAGTTGGCATGATGATCAATTTGCATGCCGAAGGGTATAAGTTTGAACCCTTGGCGGGGCTATTGTGGTTTTCCATGGACAACATGGGTGATTCTTGTTGACATTGAGCGTAAGCTCACTAAACAATCTATTCCCTTCATAAGTGCCTAGGTTGTGGCACTTTTACAGGTGAACAGGCCAATTTTTTATATTTATTCTTAATGCTTTGCTCCAACCGCTCATTTTAACAACAAACATTATTAAAGCATTCCTTTTTGTTTGATTTTAAGGACATCATTTTTTTCATTATTTTTTTTATCCAGATCAAATGACAGCAAAAAGTTACATTTGTGATGAGGAGGTTAAACATTGGCTTGAGAATTTAGGACTTCAGTCAGTGGATATGTATGTCACTCTCTTTGCTAAGCATCAAATGGATTTAAACAGCGTTAAACTCCTTACAGCCAGTCAGCTTAGAGAAATGGATATCCATGCTTTAGGACCTTTGATGAAAATCATGAAAGGTGTACAAATTTTAAATAGGGGCTTGAATAAAGAATTATCAAATCAAACGACTCTTGAAGCAGAAATGAATCAATTTGGAAAAGACTGTGCTCAAGAGACTAAAGAAGAAGAGTTGTCTAGCATGAAAGCAGAAGGGCCAAAAATGATTATTGAAGAGATTAATGAAGGTCATGATTCGAATTGTACACCACCTGAAAGTAAAAAAGATTTTTCTAGTCTTGATCAATCAAAACTTAGTTGGAAAAAGATTGCAGACAAAGCAGAATATGTCAATTTAAGTGATAGGAATCTATCAGAAGATCCCCCTCCCCTTCCTGTGGTTACTGTCAAAGAAAGGTTGAAGAATAAAGAGTTTAAAACAAAGCGAATGGCAAAAGAAAGAACAGCAGTTAGAAAGGATAAAGTGGCAACTCAAGCTGATGAAATTTTGCAAGAAGAAAAAAAGACGAGCTTGAGGGTGGTAAAAAAGCCTCCAGTCAGCAGTAAATGCAATGGTAAGCCCTTTTCCTCTAAAGTCCTAAATTATATCTATTGATTTTCTTGTAATGATCACACTGTTAAGGTCAGATATGAACAAGCTCAAGCGTGTTCTTGCTTATTTTACTCAATGACGAAGGACATGCCTTAAATGATTGTATCAGAGTAACGTCCCTCTTTGAAAATACCTGAGAACTTCTGAACAGAGTAAATTTTTAAAAGATACTGGGCCCAGATAAAATGCAGCTTTAACCTTGCAGGCTCTAAGAAGAAAAACTAGTCAATGAATTTCAGTTAGATTTTTAAGCTATTGTGTTTTATTGTTCAAAAGCTGTGCAAAATTTGAACACAAAACAAGAGGACAAAATAAGTTGCTAGAGGAAATGCATGACTCAGGGTGGAATTTCAAAATTTGGGATTTAAAAGCCAGAGCTAATTGCATTAAAACAACACCAATGCTTCAAAACAAAGTGAACAGTATAAAGTCATATTTCAACTTATCATCACCAGATATGCTCCATGATGGTTAAAAGGCCTTTTTTTAATTGAAATCCATACAGAATTTATTTAATATCATCATGCGATTGAGCTGTCAAACCTTACAAGGACTCAAATACTACAATTGACAAGGAATGGCAACAGTATTACAGTCATGTTTTAAATTTTCTGTTATCTGTGTCAGGTTGCTTGTTTTGTATGTTTTATCATTATTCACCATTGTCAGAATTACTTATGAAATTTTTTTTTCAGGATTATCAGTAGCAAATGAAAAGCTGAGAGAGAAAAAAAAGCAGGAAGAGCTCAAGATACAGTCTGAGCAACTGGCAAGTGCAAGACAACGACAGGTTTGTCTGTCATCTTCTCATTTTGAATTTAAATTGAGATATGGAGAACATTTAAAAAGGAAAAAAATCCCAATAAATCAGGCTGTATTGTTTGCCTCTTTTAAAAAAAATTTGGAAAGATAAATACAGAGATCTCCAACTGTGGCTGAAAGATTATTTTATTTATATCCGAGGAATATGGATTGAAAAATTTGTGATCCGTCTTGCTTTTATTATTACTCATGGTAGCTGAACTTCTTTTTAGAAGAACATGAGGATGAAATACACTTTTTTTCTATATGAAATGAATACAGGCCATCAAGCACTGTCACTAAGGCTTCGGGCGCACTTCATTTTAAGTAACACAAATAAATTTTTATCCACTCCTTGTTTCATTAAACAAGCTGCAGATCTGAAAGCAAAAGACAATAACTCCCTATGATAAGTAACAAAAATATAATGCAGTAACATCCCTTGGTGATGCAGCATCATGGCTTAGAAATAAAGGATAATAACTCATTAAATTTAACATATTCGAGACAGCATCTTTAGTCTAAAAGATTGTCTCTACTTTGTGTTCAAGCTGGCGTCAGTATTTCTTTCTTGAACAATTGGCAAAAGGACCAATATGGTTTCATCAGTGTCAATGCTGCACCATTCAGCAAATCAGTAATTGCAGGTTGATCACATAAGCTTCACTGTTCCTCTCTCTGAACCCCTCCACCAAGGACAAGTACATTACCTCTTGTGGGAGTTTATTCCAGTCTTAAATGGTCCTCACAAAGAATGAATATCTGTATACGTCTGTCCGAGCTGAGGGAGCTATGTGTCTTGTGGTTCGCTGATTGTGTTGAAGGGATGTGTTGGGTATGGCTATTTTATTGTTGATGATTTTGTAAAATGTTGTGAGGCATGCTGTTTTTCTTCTGTTTACAGGGGGTTCCCAATTTAGGTCTTTCATCATTTGTGTGACACTCTCTGTTTGTTTGTAATTGTTCATGACGTAACGCGTTGCTCTTCTTTGTACACTTTCTAAGGTTTTGATATCTCTTGAGTGAACACACTTAGGCCTCCTCCCGATGGTTGTGCTTGAAGGCAGTATGGACTGTCAAGCTTATTTCTCATAATTTCATAATGTATTGTTTTTAGCGATATTTCAAGGAGTTAAAATTATATTTTCGTATGAATAGTTTAAAAAGGGATCTCTGTTCTTTTCTTTTAAAGCTGCGGGACAAAATGGCTGCCCGACATTCAAGAAGAAGGTCCTCTAGTGTGGAAGGAGAAATATCAAGAAAAGATAATCCAGCTTCTTTGAACAGATCTTTTTCATTTACAGACAAAGAAAAATCAAAAACACAGGTTAACAATTATTCTGGAAACATTTTAACTTATAAAGAGTTATGTGATAATTTTATGTTCTTTGAACAAAAACTAAGAGATGGTCACTAAAATGCTGAAATAAATATTTTGTCATTTTATATTCCTTGATAAAAGGCTTTCCACTTAAATATCCTTTCCAATAATAAACAATTCACACATTTGGAATGTCTGTGAATCACGAAAGAAAAACTTTGTTCATGACACATAGCACACCTAACTGTTTCTAATTATTTTTTTCCTTCTATTTCCCATGCATGTTCCAAATAAACATAACAACCTTACTTGTAAATAATATTGTTAATGAAATTTAGTTTTCTTTTCACAATTGGATACAATGCAAAATTATAGCATACTGCAGAAAAATGAGAAGTGATAGTCGTAAAAGAAGAATGTATTATTGCATGAGTCACTCATATGACATGAGCATAATTTTGTCAATGTTTAAGGAAGTGTGTTCAGATTTGGCTACCATTGTTCATATTTGATAACAGGGTGTAATGGAGTGTTTCTTTTGTTTCTAAACTTAATTTTTTACTAAATATATGTGCCTTTTACTGTATCTTTAAAAAGCTTTGTTGGTAAATGAAAACATGGAAACAATGCAGTACAGCAAAAGGCTTCATTTCAGCTACAATTTTGCAACTTTGTCAACAGTTATTGTTTTATTTTCATATTATTAGAGGAGTTCTAGATCCAGGAACCCTCACAGTGCAAGGAAGGCATCTAAAAATCAAGTTTTAAGTGACAACAAGAGCTCTGGTAAATATAACAAACCAGGTTTTGTGAGTACTTTTAGTGAAACCAGTTCCACACAGATGTCCGTTCAAAAGAAGAACAGCATAAAAATCGGTTCAGTAGAACAGTGCACTGAAAATTTCTCTATCTGCTTGGAAAAACACCTTCATTGTGGTAAACAGCAAATATCTTCTAAAAAATCTCCATAGGTGACCCCTAGCAGACAAATCATTTTGATTGAGTGATATTCAACTGAAACTATTTTTTTGGCATTGTTTTATTTCCTTTCAAAAGGACAGCCTCATGGCACTCACTAATTTGTTTCACTAAAAGTGCTCTCATAATGTATGGGCGTATGTGGCAGAGAGGTACGGTGCTCGCCTCTCAAGTGAAAGGTCCGGGTTCGAATCCCATGAACGGCG
>JBCIKM010493690.1:0-10117 GCA_039654465.1 Melibe viridis | reverse complement strand
TCCAGAATTTCATGTGATTAATTGAAGTGCTTTGCGGGGAACCTATTTAAGAGATTAACTCAGCCGACAATATTTTCTCTTCGCGACGATGGAATCGAGCGATTGAACGGCGTATAAAATTATGCTAAGCGAAGCGCAGAAAAAAAGCAATTAGAAAATGAAAATTGCGATTTAAATACATTCAAATTTCGAAACGCCCGAGGAATTTGATTGCTCGAAAGTTAATATTACTAATTGCATTAGACTTCTCCAACGAGCTACGGTTGGAATCTAATTCTTTTATGCGCTTTCTTTTTCTGCTAAAAGATACTTTAAGGAAACTTTAAAGAAATAAAACAAATTTTATTTTGATAAAAATAATTCATTTACATTCTCTCATCCGAATATAGAGTTTAAAATATATCTGTATTTTTTTATATGCATATTTTTTATTATTATTAAAATCCCCTTTCACGCAAATACTACACATATATTTGAAATCCGAGATTATAAATAGTGCAGCTAAGTACACTCTTAGTTTTAAAAACGCAGGGACAGAGAGAACGTGCGCTCTCGTGTAAAATCCATTTTCGGTACTCACTGCACAATCCTTGGTACAAAACGCGTATCTCCCGTCGATGCTGACATGCCTCCAAGCGAAGCTTACACTCGTTGCTATAGCTGATGCCATCATCGCCGCACACAGGCTGAAATTCTGCCGGACAAGTCGGACATTCGCACATAGCATTGCCGCCGTTCTCCGCGCAAATTGCGCCCCACTGGCACACCTGCGAACCGAATAATCGAACATATGCGTTTATACGACATATCGTTGCATTACACAATGCGAGAAATTATCATCATTCCACGTCTCAGATTTTTTTTTTTTTTTTTTTTTTTTAATAGCTTTTTACAATTCTTTACCGGGGAGTAATAAAAGGACACCCTGTACAACTATATAGTTAAAATTTTAACATTTTAGTTGGATGATATGTCTACAAAGCAGAAGTAATTGAAATTTTTGAAAAATAACATAATGTCATTCTAGAACAAAGTAACGCATGGCGTATAAAAAAACCCAAAAAACATAAGAGAGACTTTGAACTTTAAGCCTGTTCCATTATTTCTACTCATAGAAACTTCTACACTGTATAAATGATATGAACTGCATTATCATTACAAGAGAAACAACTTGAATTGATGGAGGTAGATAGCATAGCATTCATTGCAACAATCATCTTGCACATTAATATCACAAAAATAATTTTGAGAGGGTTTATTTCATAAGTCCCTTTTCAGCTTATGCGATGATTGGGATATTTTTCTTCTTCTTCCTCTTCAAGATAATAAATATCATGAAGATTGATAAACTGATTGCTTTGGCAGTCAGCAAGGTTAAGAACTCTATGAGAGATTCAATCAAAATAGAGCAAGTAAAAATCAAAATAGACACTAAATAAACAAAGTCAAGACTAATTTCATAACAAAGGCGATTAAAAATTTTTTAACCTTTTTTTTTCTGGTCAGGCATGTTACTTGCCAAGCTCCATAAGATAACAAGGTCTCATTAAAACATGCGTAAGTTTATGCACATCTATCAATTTTCTACAACAGTCTATCAAAAATTATATCTCCATGCCAACACCTAAATTGGATTCAAGAGAAGTTTAAATATTAAATATGGAGCCATTTGTCAGAGGAAAAAAAATAAATTGAGTAACTCAATTTTTAAACACTGTCCGCATTTTTCAAAACTGTATCCATTCAAATTAAGACTTAATAATGAATGTACCACTGTCCACATAAAAAAATTTACCTGTTACATTTGTACGATAGAGCTTTCTCTCCCATGAAAATGTGAGTTAATAAGCAATAAAAATTAATGCTTTTACTTTTACAGAATACAGACCTTATACATACATTAATACAACAAATACAAGAGAGCTGAAGGTGGAAGGCAATGAATTGCAAAGATGAAAATCAAGATGGTAATAAAAACAAATATTACGCAATTTGAACAAAAACAAAAAAAAACCAAAAAAACTAATACAATTAAAGAACTCAAGAGGAACCCAGTGAATGATCAATTAATTTAAAGGTTTACATGAAATAAACTTTCTTTTATATGTTATGTTTTCTAAAACTTAAATGTGAACTTAAAGGAAAATTAATTGTTATGAGAGGTCCAATAAAATTGACATTAACTCTGGTCAATACAAGATTTCTGAAAAATAGAATGACACAAATTTTGAAACTCATCAGACAAAAACCAAATTTTTCAGATCATAAATAATGTCTCCTAAAAACTATATGGAGTCTGGAAACAGCTAGCTGATCGGGTAAAAAAAAAAAAAAAAGAACTCAACAAATTTTAAATGAGAAACAAAAAAAATCCAGGACTAAAATAAAATCAGTAACATATCATATGACAAAATCTCTAGTACAAACAGTAAATAATACAATCAATATCTGTGTGCACAAGGTTAATAAATAGTGCATCAATGTCTCTCCTCAAATTCATGTTGTTTGAGACCCAGTAATTTTGTCATTATGCGCCGCCAAAGTTGTACCTTTGTACAGGATGAAGCTTGTCCCCCCCAACCCAAATAGCTGACAGACCATGAGGGTCAAAAGTTTGATACTAGGCCTGATGAACAAAAAAACTTTGCCATTTCTGCAGGTTTCTAATTATTAACATTGATAATCAAGGAGCTGTCTCTTCCTTGATCACATATCGCATGATAATAAACTGTACTTGAATCTTGTGGTCGGCCTGTATGTGCAGGACATTAATATGGAATAATAGTGTCTATGATAGGGACACGTACACATACTTTGTACATAGTATTAAGTCCTGTAAAGCAGCATTAGTTTGATACACATATTTGACGAGCAACCTACACCATATGTTATCAAATAATCTGATGTTATTACTTTGATACAAGTTGATACAAGATGTGTAAGAGAGGTTGAGATAGGCAAGGGGATAATAATGATACTGATATGAATGAAAACATAAAAACTACCTGACTGTTCAAGGGGCATTGCACTTTTAAACCCTGCAAAAAGTGAATCAGGGCAATCAAACACAACTTCTTCCATAGTTGACAACAACAACAAAATTTAAAACAAATTTACTCACATAAACTACAAATAAAGTAAAGAGAACATTTCTATAGCGTCTTTCACTATTTACTCGAGTCAAAACTAGAATATGCTGTTCAAAACTAAGAAGTGAAAGAGATAAAAAGGAAAGGAATTAAAATGGATCCTAAGAAGCCATGAATCATATTCATTTGTTGATGAATACCAAATAAGAAGCTGCACATCTTTTCATCTTGCAAAGTGGCAAACCTGTCAATAAATAATCAATCACCACATCATATTTCTGTCAAGATTCACTTCACAGGGTTCTTGCCGTAATACAATTTAAAATTCATCAACTTAGCTAAATTTTGATTGATAAAATAATTTTTTTCAATTACAAAAATAATATAGTGCATATTTGCCAAAAACACTGTATCAATTCAACAAATGAAACTGATACGTTTTCATTAAATATCACAGTAACAAAACTGTTTTTAACAGTTTCTGGAGGAATGATGACCTCCATACTTCATAATTAACCTTTTCTGAGATAAAAATAGAGTTGGTGGAACGATTAAATGATTAAAAATGTAGAGCTTCATAATGGGATAGAATATAGTGTTATAGACCAGATTAAAAAAAAAATGTCCCTATATTTGAGCTCATGCCATTTCTATACGAAATGCTGTCAGAGTTTAACGTAATTAAAAAACAAAACAAATTATTTATCAGGAAATATGATAAAAAAATTTTTGATGCATTGCTATGGCTCTAATTAAAAGATACTGCTGCTTAAAAATAACAACCTTCGAAGTGAAATACTGGGCGATGCCAAACAAACCTCATCCTGCTTATGGGGCATTGTGGCCTTACATGCTGTTCTATCCATCAATGTCTGTGATCCTTTTGAAGTTGTTTTTTAACAGTTGCATCTTTTTAAACAGTGTGGACAATACTGTCTAATTTCTATCATCAAATGAAATGTATTTGAAATGGTCATAATGAAATTTCATGGAAATGGCAGGAGTTCAAATTTTAAGGCACATTTAAAAAAAAAAAAATTGCCACCTGAGACCAGAATCATGGTCATCATGACTGAAAATTTGAAAAGATTGCTTGTGTAGTTTTCCCCCCTTTAAGTCAGAAGTCCCTTTCTAATCCTTTAATTTCCATAGCATATACTCCTGCGCCCTATTTCGAAAAAAGCTTTGAGTTACAACATACAATGCGAATGAGTGATTACTGATTTACATATGGACGTTGTTGTTGCTTGGGAAACAATGTACAGGGTGGATGACATGACTGAATTCAAGAGAATTGCACTTGGGCACGGCAGAGACGGATGAAAGACAAGCTTTATTGCTTCATACAGTTTACAGGTTGCCTGGAATGTAGTAGCCTCCGGCCTGAAACAGGGCCAGTACAGTCAATGAAACAACAACAACGAAACACCATGTAATTGAGGCACGCTCGGTAACCAACACTGACAAAAACAACAACACACCTATACACATGTTGTTGGAGGTTAAGCCAGCACACAAGAGGGCGCTGCTTCTGCCACCACTGCTGCTGTCCCTGCTGCTGCCCCGAGGCTGGTTGTCGCGAGATCCGTGGCTCCCCAGCACTGGGTTGGCCCTGCCTTCGGACGGGTGGGAGGACGTCCCTGACATGACCAGTTTCCACTTCTTCAGCTCGGCTGTAAGGGAGGAAAGGAGAAAAAAAAAAATATGAAAAAATGAAAAAAAAATATTAAAAAAATGAGGTGTAGACTAGAAATAATTACATTTTAATACAATCCTAGATCTATGGGGAGGTATCTAACTATGTATCTAATAAGAAGTTTTATTAGAGATTAAAAGATTTATTTAAAAAAAAGCATTTTTAGGATAATAATACTGGTGCTTTCCACAGAAATTAAAACTGGATTCTTTTATTTATAGACATTTTTCAGGATACACCTAAAAAAAAAAAGGCAAACTTATTTTAGTCATCTTTATAGTATGTATATTTAATTTAAAAAAAAAATAAATAAATAAAAAAAAAAAAATAAAAAAAGAGAAGAAAAACACAAAAGTAGCAGTATCCTTTTCTTTTCTTACTTAAAAAAAAACCAAACTAGTTTCATACCCTTCGAAAATCTTCTGGGATGTGTTAATTAAATTTATTCAATAGGGAAAAAATAACAGACCAGAAAAAGTCTGTCCTTAAACGAAATTTCCCTGCCATGATCTAGGAGTAAATTGTTCAGCTTGATGGACAAATAAATGAGTCTGTATTATAATGATTGAGCCTAAAAAAGGGTAATCAAAATTTAAGTTCTGGCAGTGATCAAAACTCTATCACATAGAATAGCCCTTAATATCTCAACTCTAATATACATTTTTCTATATACCTCATGTCACTTACACTTTAGCAAACCAAACAACTAAATTGGAAACCCCATGCTCTACTTAATTCAACTCATTGATGACAAGAGTGAAACCAAACATGCGTCTGGAAAATTAAAGAAAGACGACAACAACAACAACAACAACAACAACAACAACAACAACAAAACCAAATCAGATTTGTTCTATGCTGATCATGCTGAATTAAAGAGACCAGCTGTTCTCACAGCGACAAAACCCTCAGAGTTTGCATGGGATGAATGCAAATCATGAAAATGTTAAAATATATCATATCTTGAAAAAAGTTTATATATATTTGATATTATGGGAAACAGTAAGTCTTAGCTTTCTTTTTCATTTTGACTAGTGCTTCTCTTTGTCTCCTCATTTAAATATTCTGCAAAGATGTTCAAAAACTTTAAGCCAAGTGTGATCATTTCAAGGTCGTATTGCTTGGTTTATACTTGAAACATGCAACACGATAGGAAGAACAGTAAGACAAGAAAAGTAAACAATAACACGTGGCACAAAATGACAATTCCATCCTCAAAATCAAATAAAAAATTAATTTACAACAAGTGAAAACCCAAAATTTTCTTTTTAAAAGGGGAAGGAAGATCCTTCTAGCAGCTTAGGCAGGGTCAAGACTACAGCACTGCAATTCCATTGCATTTAATTATCATATTTCCATTTCAGGGCATAAGCATTTGCAGTTCTTCATGATAAAGCATCAGTAGAACAGCTTTTCAAACTCGTCATTAGTAACCTGAGTCAAGTTTAAAAATGGAGGCATGCAAAGTAGCAATCAAAGGAAAATTGTGGAGTTAGCAAGTAAACACTAAGTCCCAATCTTATTCTTGTTAACAAACTTCAAACTTCAAATCTGTTGAACTGAGTAAAATTTGGAGTTATTTAGTGTCACTAGTATTAAAAACTGATGTTATTAATTAAAATTTTGAAGAAATGAATGACTAATAATCTTGCAATCAAAATAAACCACAATTGAAGAAACAATAAAAGTCATCATTCTACAGGGAAAGGATGATTCACACCTTTTAGGGTAAAACACACACACACACACACACACACATGCAAACTCATAACACTGTCTGTTGTTTTAGTCAGAAGTTTGGGATGCAAAGGTTCATGCTGGATAGAATAATTTCAGTGTTTATCATGGCAGATCATACGACAGAAGAAGGAAACAAATGCAGAAGTTGAAGAGCAAAAGGAAAGAGATATTTCAAATTTTCTTTAAAAAATTGCCGAGGGAAGGACAGGATGTTTGAACGCCACGAAGAGTAAGTTTAATCAAAATCTCATTGAGAATTAGTAGAAACTGATATGAAAGGAAGTAAATATAAAAATGAAGTACAAACAGGACACAGACAAACCATTAAAATTTAGGCAAGAGGATTTGACTGTAAGGAGTCAGGGTTTGACTGTAAGGAATAAAGCCACAGTGTGGAGACAGGGTTTGACTGAAAGGAATAAAGCCACAGTGTGGAGTCAGGGTTTGACTGTAAGGAATAAAGCCACAGTGTGGAGACGGGGTTTGACTGTAAGGAATAAAGCCACAGTGTGGAGACGGGGTTTGACTGTAAAAAATAAAGCCACAGTGTGGAGACGGGGTTTGACTGTAAGGAATAAAGCCACAGCGTGGAGACGGGGTTTGACTGTAAAAAAATAAAGCCACAGTGTGGAGACGGGGTTTGACTGTAAAAAATAAAGCCACAGCGTGGAGACGGGGTTTGGCTGACAAGAGATGATAGCCAGCAAACTTCCCTACTATCAAAACTCTCCATCTGTTTCAAACAGAAGACTTGATGAAATAGAAATCTTTTCACTAGCTGGACTCTGTGCAGTAAGACAGTCGGTGGAAACAGTTCTAGCACTACAAAATGAAAAGTAATGACAAATAAAATCCTCCTTGTGCAAGGCCAGACTACAAATAGTCTGCTACAAGGAAACCACTCAAAGGGGCAGATGAAAATCATGAAAAAAAAAATGAAAAAAAAGATACAGACATGCAAAAATTAAAATAATTCCATAAAAGATGGGCTCAAATCTATGGAACAGATTTATTGGAATGTCATCCTCACCTGCTGACAGTGCACTGAACAGGATGAATAGTAAAATCGTGATGCAGTCTGTATGAGACCTATGAGACCTACAAACAACATTGAAATTTAAGCATAGGGGGAAAAAAAAAACCAAAAAAAAACCAAAAAAAAAAAAAAAACTCAAGGAAGTGGATGGAAAGGAAGAAGAGAGTTTAGTGTGAAGAAGCTGGCTTGCCTGCTGTTAGTTGGGGACGCTTCTGGCGGACATGCTGAATGGCGGACAGGTTGGACTTTTTAGCTAAAGTTTCATACACGCAAGTATGCTCGGGGAGAGGTTTGCGGTGGAAAGGGTTGTTGTAATAGTCATAGTCTTCACCATAAAAAGAGGACCCATAATCCTTACGCTGATTAGAGCCGTAATAAGAATTGTCGGGCATTCCAATTTGTCCGTGTCTGTTCATCCAGGGATTTCCATGTCGCACCATGGTGGTGGAAGGGGTGGTAGTGGTGGTGGTGGTGGTTGTTGTTGTAGTTCTCCCAAGATAAGGCCTATAAGTTTTGGCGCCGTAATCAGGACGAGGATAATAGGAAGGCTGTGAGGGTCGTGGCCTGTAGATTTTAGGTGGTCTGGTCCTACTGTGGAAGGTTGTTCGACTGCCTGGGTATCTGCGGTGGTTAAAGGTCGGGTCCTGTGATCTCCAGTTGTTCTCGTCTCTCCAGTGCTGCCTGCCGTACAGATGGCGCCGAGCAGGGGTCTGGGTAGTCACCTGCCTCGGGGGAGACACGGTGCCGTACAGAACCAATGTCCAGTTTCTCAGTCTCAGGTTCTTCACTGAAATTCAGGGGGTAAATGAGAGGGAGACAAGAAAAAAAACAACCTTTTGATGAATGCATATACACAGCATGAAGTTATGATTATGAGGCAATAAACAGATATAGTTCATAAAAGTACAGTACTCTCTTAGTAAAGATACCAAGATATAGGACAAAATAACATTTTTGAGGTAAAAAGAAACTGCCTAAACCCCTTAACAGCAAGACACATATACGAAGTCACAATAAAGAACACAAAACAATATATCCTTATAGAGGAATTAAAGATGAAACCATGCTTTCCTAGAGCTGATTGGGTCAAGCATTCACTCGGTTGGAACAGGAGATGGCCAGCAAAAATGAAAGCAGTTTTTGGTTTATTTGAAAGGAAACCTGAATATTGATGTTGGAATTACAACAGCTTCCAAAGTTTCCTCTTACAAACTATGCACAAAACATTGACAACAGTGGCAGGCTATCCTTATTCCATGCTCACAATTGAACAGTTTCAACATTCATTTGAACCAATTACTGTGCTGTGTTTCAAAGTTGAAGAGAATAAAATGAATAAAAATTTGTGGACATGCACTTTTTCTTACAGCAAAATGTGGATAGGCACTTTCAAGTATTGGAAATGACACACACATGCTCTAGTCTCATCTGTGAAAATTGCGTCAAAGATTCCATCATTGGATCAAAACTCTTGCAAAGAGAAGCTTGTAGTGAAATCAAGGGATGCTTTAAATTTTTTCATGCTGGACAGAATAATCTCAAATCAATTTTTTCATTACTCAAGGATAAATTTTTACACGTTCATGCTCCTGATTTTATTTTTGTTGAATGTTTTTGAATATGTGTATTATGATTTTTAATTGCAATTTAACTCAGTGGTTGCATTTTAACTTCATATTTATTTGGATTTTATATAAAAATGTTATTCCTCTAGATTATACCTTCCTACTACCTCCGTTTTTTCACACAGCGCAATCACGATTGGCTGCATAGTGTTCTCTCCCAGGCTTTATCATTACAGGACTCCTAGCACTTCTTTTATAGGTACTTTATAACCAGTTACATTCAAAAGACATACAGTGTGTCTAGCTGTAGCAGCAAATTGCATAAAAAAAAAAGACAAAAAAAATTCATGACAAGAGGAAATAAAAAAAAACCCAACAAACCAACAAAGCTAAAAATGAAAGGTCAAAGAAAGCACAATGAAAAATTATACTCACCACATCTAATGACAACACTAAAATATCCACACAGGTGAAAGAACCATGCATTTCAAGGGCGGGAGCTCATGCGTATTTAAGATCATTTCCATCTTTGACCCAAAAAAACCAAACAAACCCTCCCCGAAAATTCAAGGGAGTTTCCATCAAAACTGCGTCAGTCGAAAATACAAAGAATGTGTGATGTAAATTCTAACACAAAAGGACTTTGAGATTTAAAACATTTAAAATATAAATGTTCATGCCACTTGAAAAAAAAAATTAATGAAAAAATTTTGTTTTTACAAACAAGACTTTTTTTTTTCTGGTCTCATCCCTTGCTTCTCTGTTGAAATGGTATTACGAGTAATGTCCGCTTTCTCTAGTTTTTCTTTGTAAAAAAAAAACCCAACCCTAAGACTATAGTCTCAACTTTCTGTTACGAATAATTTGCCTACGTCCCTTTGATATCTCATTTCCTTAGATCAGAATAGGGTTGCTAACAGAGAGAGAGAGAGAGAGAGAGAGAGAGAGAGAGAGAGAGAGAGAGAGAGAGAGAGAGAGAGAGAGAGAGAGA
>JBCIKM010493579.1:0-10117 GCA_039654465.1 Melibe viridis | reverse complement strand
GAGAGAGAGAGAGAGAGAGAGAGAGAGAGAGAGAGAGAGAGAGAGAGAGAGAGAGAGAGAGAGAGAGAGAGATTATGTCATTCAGTCTCATTACCATCGTGTCGGGGTCCAATCGAAATTAGTGAGTTTGTAATCTCGTCTCCCTGGTCTATCTTGATTTCCCAGGTGAGACGAGCAGCTAGTAGCTGTCTCTCCTTGTATAGATTTCGCCCGAACTGCACATTCAGAAACGGTCAGTAACAGTAACAAGACTTTTGAATGAAAGGGCCGTCCAAAAAAAAAAAAAAGCGACGTTCGGATCATTGTCTTGTCTGAGAAGTTTTAACTCAGAGAAATAAAGATGACCTGATAGCATAGAATTTGAATGGCAAATTATTATCATGTCAGTTTCTACTGCTGGTAGCCAGGCGTTATTGTCCTTTAAAGTCCTGGGTTGAAATTCTGTCATTACCTCATTTCAGCTTATTGATGTCTCCAGGGTTTTCTTCCGCTTTCATTGACCTTCCGTGTATTTCTTCTGCACTTTTCCTGCAGTTTTTGTCTTTAAAAATAAGACGTCTTAGTCATAATAATAAATTGTTGGTTATCGATATTGATGACACATATGAGGAAAAAATAATGACGGTTAAAATGAAATTATCATATTATACTACAATCTTCTTCAATGGACATCATCTATGTCCGCAGTCCAGTATCAGCGATGAAGCCTGCGGTCATGCGGAGGTTCCCATCACCACCAAAGAGTTTGTGGTCTAATGTGGCTGGGGTGGGTCATCATAGTGGGTGGGGGCAGTCTGTTAGGATGTGTGTAGCTGTTTCACAATCCACTCCGCAAGATTCCGATTCCCAACTTTGTATGCATAATGTGTTGCCTCAGTCTATTGTGACCAGTTCGGAGTCTTAATATTGTGACTTGGCTGCTGTGTGGTACTGAGTGTATTGATGGGTCTTTTGTGTTGTGATCCTGGTGCTTTCTCCTCCATGCTTGGGCCAGGTTTTCATTGATGATGGTTTTTCGTTCAGGGATATTACATAAATTGCGTTATTTTTTTTGTTTTGTTTAGGGGGGTGGGGAGGGGGGTGGGGGAGGGGGTGTGTGAAAACACCCTGCATTAAATTATTGTTTGTCATGCCTTTTTTTCTGAAAACTCTTTATTCAAATAATACTAGAGTAAAGACAGGCAACAGGAGGATCGTTTTGTGTTTTTTCTCCATGAAAGAAAAGATAAAGCAGCATTGTGTGTCAAATTTTCTGATATTATGTTTGTTTAATGAATTTGATATTGAGACGAGGATTTCAGTTAAGATTGACGGGACACAAATCACTCGACAAATTAGTTGGCGAAAGTAACAAGAGCGGATCTAGAACTAAACAAATGGGATTGGCAAGAGTTGAAATTGATGCAAGAGAACTTATATTCGCATCACATTCTAGACAATTTTCTACTTACTGTATTACACTTCCCACCTTATCCCAAACCTTCCAATCACCTTTGAATTATTATAACAACGCTCCAATGTTTTATTGGTTTCAATCATATCATCCAACTAATACTGCAGTCGATCGGGACCGCTTTGATGTTAGAAACAGAACAGTTAACTCGTTTATCCAATTCGATTACAGTTGTAGTAGAAACCAAAGTGTAAGTGGGAAATGAAAAAAAAGAATTCATTCTCTTCATCATCTGCTTTGCAAACCATAATAAAATCTAATTCCATGAAATCAAATCCGCGGATTCAAATGTGAAGTAAAAAAGAATGTTTTCAGTTCGTTTTTTTTTTTTCATATTTTTTTTTGCCCCTATTTTGTTTGCCATCCCCATCTCTGTAGACACAGAGGCTTGATGGACAGGGAATAGAAGCATCAGCAACACAAGCATTATCGGCAAGGTTCAAATCCTCCAAGGACCTTTTGTGGTATCTGCTATGATGTCCATGAGCTACCTTAACCTTAACCTTAATTCTCTCTGTGCCAGGAGACACATAAGGCTTGGACGTTATTTTTCCAGTCAGTTCTGTCTGCAGCTGCACGTTGTGCTGACTCCCACGTCGCCCAGCCTGCTCTATCTCTTTCCACCTCCACCATTCTCCGCCATGTCATTCTGGGACGCCCTCTCTTCCTCCGTCCTTCAGGGGTCCATCCCAGGGCCACAACACAATCTTCATTCCTATTCTTTCTCGAAAGATGCCCAATCGAACACCACCTCCGTCTCAATCTGAATTTCCTCGCTTATCCTTCCTGCTCCTGCCATCCCAAGGACTTGATGTCCACGAGCTAAGTGAGGATATAATATTTTACCAGATACATGCAACTGACTTGGACAACGTGAGTAATTCCTCTTTCATTGACAGGCTCGACAAGGAAAATTGTTATGTAGTCCTTTTTTGGGGTAGTTGGACATCCGTTTTATTCCATAAAACAACATCATCACCTTTATCATAATAAAAAACAACAGCAACAACAATAACAGCGGCAGCAGAAACAACAACAACAGCAACAATTACAGAAACAGCAAAAACAAAACAAAGATATACAACAACCACCCAACCAACCATAAAAACAACACAAAACAAAACAAAACAAAACGACCAATAAAAAAGAGAACAAAACAAAACAAAACAAAAATACAATCAACAAAGCAACAATGCCGTCACTACTACTCAATTTTGTCCACGTCTTTGCCCCATGATGACAGCATGATTTTCTACATAGATGACAGCATCTTTTTCTGAAAACATGAGAAGTAATTGATCTTCTTTCACCCGCCAGTAATGAGAAATCAATACTGTAATTTAAATCAAAAGTTGCACTTCCCTAACTTACTTTTTATTTTGGGTCACATCTCGGCGGACAGGTTAAAAAAAGGGAAGAAAAAATCAGTGCAAACGAAGAAGTAACGGGTATACGACTTTGATTCTCTGTTTTGACATACGTGTCTCGTCCCATCCCGGTTGAATTAATGGTAGAAATGAATTGAGTTCTGTCCAACAGGTGAGTGAGGGTAATCCACCCATTTAGCTTGAGAGTTTAGCGAGGTTTAAAGAAAATTGGCAGTAATTAGTAAAGGTAAACAGCCTCGTTACGTGAGGCTTCCCGTTTGGCGGCAACTGTCAAACAAATCTGGCCAATGTTGACGAAGCACTCGAGACCACCCAGCCGGGATTCGTGGAAAGCTGCTCTCATTGCTTTCATTACTTTGCCAGATTGGGTTTCTAAGAAAACTGTACCGTCTCCTGATGTTTTGCTTCCTTCTTCAACCTGAGCTTCTGAAGCAAGTGTCATGCGGGTTGTTGGGCATGTTATCGGATAACATCTGCCGTGTCTTCATAACACGACTGGTGACACATTTACAAACACCACTTAAACTGTGATCCAATTTTGCCCTTCTTCTCACACATCAGTTTTTGATTTTTCTCTCTCTCCCCTTTCGTCATCCGTGGAATTCCCATTAAATGGATTACGCACAAGCATCCCTTTTCACAGCATATTAGATGCACCTGGTTGCAAGCATTTTTACAAGTTGCACCCATATGTTCACGATATGGCTTTGAGAGGCATCTTGATCTCCGCTTCGACGAAAGCCTCATGGAATTGACTTAGAAACCAGGAGACGCACGATTTGAAGTGAATAAAACGAATTTGAAAACGAAAAAGTAAAAATGATCAGCTTGAATTGTTACAATGAACAATTTAATCTCAACATATGAAAAACATCTTCAGTTGACAAGTACCTGCGGGATGAAAAAGACATGAATAATGTTTCGCTGTCAAACAAAATTTATGTTTAAGTTGGCTTAGAGCCATGTTTATTGTTATGATTAATTTTTTTCAGACCGAACGGCATAATATTCATCACGCTGTAACTATTTACACGTATTTCTTCAGACGGATGGAAAGGCTGCGGTAATGAGAGCCCATTACCAAAACAAACACAAGTGTAGCTACATAATGTAATGGTGAGACGCACATTTTCCGCGGCGTTCTTCGAACACGTGCAGTGCTAGTGAGTGCCTGGGCGAATAATGAGAAGGATGATGAGCAGTAAATTTATTGCACTCAACCATTAAAGATTAGCTGTGTTTGTGCTAATACTCATACGAGTCTCATTGCTGTTGGCTGAAGGCGGAAAATTTTTATTGGGAAATAATGAATTCTTTATCCAATCCACCGGTCTTTGTGATGATGAGCAGTTGCTTTCATCCTCGGGTTTGCTTGGCAATTTTTGCTTATGGTTTTTTAAATTTATTCATTATTTTTTTAAACCGGCGAAAGCGTCTTGGCTGGTCATTCTTCCACTAGAGAACATACGTAAGGACAAGACGATGCCAATCCCTTTTCACTTTTAATTAAAATCAACGTAAATGTTTGTTTTGGACTAACAAAAGCATATCACATCGCGCCCGTATCCAGTGTCAATACCATACCCATGGCGCTGCACAAATCTATTATTTTAACCCCTGGTCAACAACACAGGTAACATATTATCATTACATGAAAAGAAAAAGGTTATTGCCGCAGGAGGACCATTGACATTAATTATTTTTGAGCAGGTGAGGTAGATGCAGAAAAACTTTTCGTTCAAATAAAAATAAGACAACCACTGGACTGGATTGAAACAAGCGCACTTCGGCACCTAAGTATGAAGATGAACAGCCATGATCTCCTAAGGTATGAAGAGCCGACCTCAAAGTATGAGATAATAAAAGGTAATAAACGGGATAGCCTACCTTGCTCATGGTGGTTGCATTTGTTGAGACAGAGGAATCAGGGAAAGGTCGCTGCATTTGTTGGGAGAGAGGAATCAAGGAATGGTCGCTGCATTTGTTGGGACAGAGGAATCAGGGAATGGTCGCTGCATTTGTTGGGACAGAGGAATCAGGGAATTCTCGCTACATTTGTTGGGACAGAGGAATCAGGGAATGGTCGCTGCATTTGTTGGGAGAGAGGAATCAGGGAATGGTCGTTGGATTAGTTGGTACCTAGGAACCAGGAAATGGTCGCTGCATTTGTTAGAACAGAGGAACCAGAGAATGGTCGCTGCATTTGTTGGGACAGAGGAACCAGGGAATGGTCGCTGCATTTGTTGAGACAGAGGAATCAGGGAATAGTCGTTGGATTTGTTGGGACAGAAGAACCAGGGAATGGTCGCTGCATTTGTTTGGACAGGGGAATCAGGGAATGGTCGTTGGATTTGTTGGGACAGAGGAACCAGGGAATGGTCGTTGGATTTGTTTGGACAGAGGAACCAGGGAATGGTCGTTGGATTTGTTGGGACAGAGGAACCAGGATATGGTCGCTGCATTTGTTGAGACAGAGGAACCAGGGAATGGTCGTTGGATTTGTTGGGACAGAAGAACCAGGGAATGGTCGCTTCATTTGTTGGGAGAGAGGAATCAGGGAATGGTAGTTGGATTTGTTGGTACATATGAACCAGGGAATGGTCGCTGCATTTGTCGGGACAGAGGAACCAAAGAATGGTCGCTGCATTTGTTGAGACAGAGGAACCAGGGAATGGTCGCTGCATTTGTTTGGACAGGGGAATCAGGGAATGGTCGTTGGATTTGTTGGGACAGAGGAATCAGGGAAAGGTCGCTGCATTTGTTGGGACAGAGGAACCAGGGAATGGTCGCTGCATTTGTTGGGACAGAGGAATCAGGGAATGGTCATTGGATTTGTTGGGACAGAGGAATCAGGGAATGCTCGCTGCATTTGTTGGGACAGAGAAATCAGGGAATGGTCGTTGGATTTGTTGGTACATAGGAACCAGGGAATGGTCGCTGCATTTGTTGAGACAGAGGAACCAGGGAATAGTCGTTGGATTTGTTGGAACAGAAGAACCAGGGAATGGTCGCTGTATTTGTTTGGACAGGGGAATCAGGGATTGGTCGTTGGATTTGTTGGGACAGAGGAACCAGGGAATGGTCGTTGGATTTGTTGGGACTGAGGAACCAGGGAATGGTCGCTGCATTTGTTGAGACAGAGGAACCAGGGAATGGTCGTTGGATTTGTTGGGACAGAGGAACCAGGGAATGGTCGCTGCATTTGTTGGGAGAGAGGAATCAGGGAATGGTAGTTGGATTTGTTGGTACATAGGAACCAGGGAATGGTCGCTGCATTTGTCGGGACAGAGGAACCAGAGAATGGTCGCTGCATTTGTTGAGACAGAGGAACCAGGGAATGGTCGCTGCATTTGTTTGGACAGGGGAATCAGGGAATGGTCGTTGGATTTGTTGGGACAGAGGAATCAGGGAAAGGTCGCTGCATTTGTTGGGACAGAGGAATCAGGGAAAGGTCGCTGCATTTGTTTGGACAGGGGAACCAGGGAATGGTCGTTGGATTTGTTGGGACAGAGGAATCAGGGAATTGTCGCTGCATTTGTTGGGACAGAGGAACCAGGGAATGGTCGCTGCATTTGTTGAGACAGAAGAACCAGGAAATGGTAGCTGCATTTGTTGGGAGAGAGGAATCAGGGAATGGTCGCTGCATTTGTCGGGACAGAAGAACCAGAGAATGGTCGCTGCATTTGTTGAGACAGAGGAACCAGGGAATGGTCGCTGCATTTGTTGGGACAGAGGAACCAGGGATTGGTCTCTACATTTGTAGGGACAGAGGAACCAGGGAATGGTCGTTGGATTTGTTTGGACAGAGGAACCAGGGAATGGTCGCTGCATTTGTTGCGACAGAGGAATCAGGGAATGGTCGTTGGATTTGTTTGGACAGAGGAACCAGGGAATGGTCGTTGGATTTGTTTGGACAGGGGAACCAGGGTATAGTCGTTGGATTTGTTGGGACAGAGGAACCAGGGAATGGTCGTTGGATTTGTTTGGACAGAGGAACCAGGGAATGTCGCTGCATTTGTTGGGACAGAGGAATCAGGGAATGGTCTTTGGATTTGTTGGGACAGAGGAATCAGGGAATGGTCGTTTGATTTGTTGGGACAGAGGAACCAGGGATTGGTCGCTACATTTGTAGGGACAGAGGAATCAGAGAATGGTCGCTGCATTTGTTGGGACAGAGGAACCAGGGAATGGTCGCTACATTTGTTGGGACAGAGGAACCAGGGAATGGTCGCTACATTTGTTGGGACAGAGGAACCAGGGAATGGTCGCTGCATTTGTTGGGACAGAGGAACCAGGGATTGGTCGCTACATTTGTAGGGACAGAGGAATCAGGGAATGGTCGCTGCATTTGTTGGGACAAAGGAACCAGGGATTGGTCGCTGCATTTGTAGGGATAGATGGATGTTTGGATGAGGCGATTAGTGCAATTCGCTTCACCTGTGCTCATCATTGCTGTCATTGACACCCAGTGAGTTGTGCTAAGATCAACTACGCTGACGATGAAATATTTGTCGAAGCAACCATCGCTCTGAGATTGTCAGGGACCGGACTCTCATTAATTGAAAGTCCCATCCACTCCTACCTAGGTTTCGTGACTAAAGCTGCTGCGACTTGGTTCCCAAGCATGTCGCAAACAACTGGAGTATATGTTGTACTTTCGGATCCAATATGCCAGCGAGCAGGCATCAGTCGTTGCCTGTGGAGTAATGAGGGGCAGGGTGAAGTATCAAAATCCAAACTGATTTTTTACGTGCAAAATAATGATTAAAGGAAGAATGGAACACACTTCTTTCAAGCAAGCAAGAAAACACGCAAACACCACCACTACCCATATCACCAGCACTACCACCACCACCGTCACCGCCGCCTCCACCACCACCACCACCACCACCTCCACCACCAACACCACTATAACCACCAACACCACTACAACCACCAACACCACCACCTTCACAACCACCACCACCAACAACAATGAGATTAACAACAACAGTGTCCTTGCTGATTCATAACTAAATCTTGTCTCCTCTTCGACGGAGGCCAACCAGCCACTGAATTCTTCAAACATCTGAATCGTTATTTCTTAAGAGGTGGGAGAGGGGTGAGGAGGTAGTTTAAGGTAGGGAGATAACCGTACAAAGAAAACACAGTGTTTCTGTACACGACGATGAGCTGAGAGATTGTTCTCTGAGTTAAAAAAAGATGATTACGTTTAACTTTTTGAGTCATTGTAGGTAAATTATTATAAGCAAACAAAATCTGTGATCTTGCCCACCCACACGCAACGAAACAAGACGCCTGATTGTTATCTCACAGGCACTACACAGAAAGCCAGCTATTCTGCTGTTATCTTCTCCACTTTGAGACTTCAAAGAAACTTTGATGAACTTCAATTCGCTAATTCGCCAGTCTTAGATCTTTAATTCTCTCGATATTAAAAATAAGGAGTGTCGGTGGTTTTCACATCGTCGTTATAATCTTCTCTTTGAAACCTTTAACCAAGCTCTTCATGAGAGAAAGATCGACGGTGACTGATGCCATCAGAACTTGTTGCTGGTATTTCTTTCTTTCTTTCTTTTTTAATCATCAAAAAGGGACCGAGAGCTGAGCAGCCCAGAGATAAGAAAATAACCTTTTCTTGCTTTTATTTCAGCCGAAACTTATCAGAACAATCACTCCCTAGGTAATAAAATCATTCTTGATGAGGGTAATCTGCGTTATCCTGCAAAATATCATTATTGTTGTCAGGGCCACAAAGTCTCCCTTCCCCCGTCATTTAACACAGTTGAACAGTTGAATGCGCATAGACCCACATCAGCAATGCACGATGATTATTATTGTGAGCTTTTGCAAAAGCTTATAATCTGGTAAGTGAATGAAAACCAAAACAAAGCAAAAACTGTATTGATATTAATAGATATTCAAACATCGAGCTTGGTTAGGAAATAACCAGCTGCTCAACAAACACAAACAAACCAACACACACACACACAAACACACACACACACACACACACACATACACACACGTTCACAAATCAAGACATTCACAGACACACACACTCACACACACACATATACCTACACGCAAGTAACAAACACACACATTCACACAAGTACACCACACACACACACACACACACACACACACACACACACACACACACACACACACACACACACACATTCGCGCGCACTTATACACCTTCACGCAAGTAACAAACACACCGCATTCACACACACAGACACACAAACACACACACACACACACACACACACACACACACACACACACCTATACACCTACACGCAAGTAACAAACACACCATATCCACACAAGTACACACACACACACAGACACACACACACACACACACACACACATACAAACAAGTGCACACACGACCTACACACTGACCTACACACTGACATACACACTGACAGATATTGCAACGAACGGCAGAGTGAATGGAATACGTCTCCAGCGTGTTGTGACAGGTCATGAAACAGTACAATAACATGTCATCAACCAGGCGGCGGTACCGGATTATTTGTGTTCAAAACACTGGTTTGGAATCAAAGGGTCAGCCAGTGTATCTGACAGAGTTCATCTTCCTGTTGGTGGACACATCACACATTGTTTTGGAATCAATCTCGTAACAACTTGACAATCATTGCCTTTGTTCCCCTTCTACCATGGGCTGTTGATTGGTTGGTTGTTGTTTTTTCCCATTATTCTCGTGACATGATAAATTCGAGTACAAAGGTTTTGACATAGTTTATCATTTAAGTTATTATCATATCAATAAAATCCTTTCGGTTAATATTTTTCTCTTAACGAATTAATTTAATGACTTTCGTAATTTGGGCAATATCAAATTAATTTCATGGCGATACAGAATAGCCACTGACTTCCGCTATGTTGTAGTTTTAGTACAAAACAACACCCCCAACCACCCCCTTTCTCCACCCTATTTGAAATGCCTTTTGCGTGTTGATTTAATTGTACATTAGGGTACTGACTCAATGGTATAATATGTATTGACCTATGTAACCCTTAACCAATTATGATTATTATTATGATAGTGATAAGGATAATTTCAAAAGGCGACAATTTGGATTAGATGCTTATAATATATTTGAATGTGACATCCTTATGCAAATTCTTTCTAAGGGGGTAAGACTTTCTCTTTAAGGGGTTGGGAGAGGGAGAGAGAGAGAGAGAGAGAGAGAGAGAGAGAGAGAGAGAGAGAGAGAGAGAGAGAGAGAGAGAGAGA
>JBCIKM010493578.1:0-14557 GCA_039654465.1 Melibe viridis | reverse complement strand
AAAAATAAAATTTTGCTCATTCCTGCAACAAATCACCACTTATAATGACTTTATTTTCCCATATATTTAGTTCCTGAAAACTACCACACATGGCAGAAAAATAAAATTTTGCTCATTCCTGCAACAAATCACCACTTATAATGACTTTATTTTCCCATATATTTAGTTCCTGACACAAAATTTCAATAACTAATTCATATAAGTCCTTTCACGCCATCAGAAAACTTCAAAACTTTTATTCCCATCAATTAAAATAACCCAAAAGAAATCATAAAAAGTATGATTTGTTGCTTTCTCACTGTTACTAGACATGTTAAAATCATGAAATCTATTCCGTGTTTTTACTCATGAGCCAGCAAATGTAACATATGGTTCACTTGCTAAATTTTGTATGACCAAAGAATCAATTTTGCTTGTTTAATTGAGTGCCAATTTCCATAATGGGAGTCAACAATGTTTATGCGCTGTGGATGGTTACAGATTTGTTGAATTTTATCAGATTCCACATTGCATTAAGGATGGTAAAAGAAACTCTCTTTCTACACATGGGAAAGTTTGGGGGTTTGTTTGTTTATTGGAGGTTTTAGGGCCCCACGACACACGAGGGTCATAGAGGGGCCAGAGGAAAGTAAGATGAAAGAATTATAATCACACACTGACAAATTGATTGAGTCGTGCAACAAAGCTTGCCATTTTAAAATGCAATTCACAGGACAAAGAATGAACCAATTATTTTTAAAAGAAAGATTGATTTATAAATCTGACAATTCTTCACAGTAAACCTAATTGTTGCTTTTTTAATGTTTCAAACAAAAACTATCATTGCCAGTTCCAGACAGGATTATTGCCTGTTAAAGTATTCAAGAAATCTTTTGTGGGATTAAAATGAAAATTAATTTTTCAGTACACATTGAGGAACAAAACCTTACCTTACAAAAATCTTTCTTTCTTTCTTTTTTTCTTTGTTGGAAAGATGTATTTTTTTCCTTAAGTCTCATACCAAAGCAGGAATCCATTTTTGTCCTCATTGCATCCAAAATAACACAGCAAATCACAAACTCAGAGACCCAAATACAAAAATTGAGTCATAAGCAATTTCATGATTTCTCCCAATAAAAAAAAGACATTTGAAAACTAACTACAACAACATGACAGATTAAATTTAACGATGGTTAATGTTTAAAGCAAAACAAAGTCAATAAGCACTAACACATACCATCTCCTTTACATTCATTCACATCACTACATTTGATCTCATCAGCGCATTCCTTGCCTTGTGGAGGAATATGATCATGCTGGGCTTCAGGATTTTCTCCATCCTTGGAGGATAAAGAAAGCTGATGTGGAGAACTTGAGCTACTGGTCACTGAAAAGGGAGCGGAGGTAGATAGAACAATACAACATGCTGCCGCAACACCAAGACAACAGTGGAGCTAGCATTTATATTTCTGCTCAAATGTTTCAATCACATTAAGCTCAATACATCACTAAACAAAATAGTCACAGGATTTTTGTGAAGCCATAAATTAGTCATCACATGTCAAAGGTATTCAGAAAGTCAAAGATGACATGCCATGAATTCTGAGTTGGCAGTCAAGCATGCATGCTGGATGAATTGATGTATGTGTAAGAATCACCATGCATTTGTTATTAATAATGACCCACAAATTGAGTAAAGTCATCACTCTTAATTATATACACATGTGAAAAAGTAACTTCAATTTTGTTTTAAGGCAATCAATTTGAGTTTATAAAAAAAAAAAAAAATTAACAAAAATCATATTGCAAGAAAGAGCAAAAATTTGCTATGTTGCACATGAGCTAAAGGCTATTTTAGACAGTGAGGTCATTTTTTGGGTCAAAATGGGTTATGGCTTTAAACATTCTTTTAACCATTCAAAAGTCAATTTCAAATCATATTAAACATAATTTTGCTTTATCAATATTTATTTTTTATCTTTTTTATTAACCCTGTCTAGTTCAATTTTTGGAGAGAAAAAAATTAGCTATTTCATTCGTTAAATTTTAATCACTAGTTTGACAGACTCTTTTTACTCCAACCTACACATTGCACATCGTTGAAAAGCTTCATATGTGGCTTTTTATTGATAAATAGTGCGCATGAATTCAAGTGAATGTAGTGTTTGTAGCAGTTTTACACATGTTAGAAGTCTTTATCGAAGCTTTGCGTGGAACCGGCTAAGGTTATCTTGAATCCTTCTCAGCATTTTCAAAATTCTGGAAGAAATAATTGACCTCTGCCTCCACCACCAAATGAAATAATCTATTTTAGTTACTTATGTCAAGATTTCAATTATTTCATCCATCATATTTGTTTAAAATTGAAATTATACTTGTTGGAGGTAGCAGTTTCTATAGCACAAAGTTTATCTAGAACTTAAATGAGCAAGAAATATCTCTGCACTTTCGAAAATAACAGCCAAAACTTCAACCTTGATTTTCTGTTTTTTACTTTATAATCACCAATTTAGCACTTTCAATGTCAATTATTCTGGCTCTAATTAAGAGATCTGAATAATTCAAAAAGCAAAATGATCCGGAAAGACCCCTTTTTACAACTGACACACGATTTAAAAAATCAAATTTTCCAGACCGCCTCACAAATTCTGCATCAACAACATGGATAATTGTTAAAGTGAAAATGCTTCAAAGAACACCAAATTGGTTGCTTTGCTTTACAAACAAAGAATAATCAGTTTTTGAACACTAGTGTCATTCACCAAAAAGTCTACGATGGAGTGAAAGGCTTCTGTTTTAAGAGCTTGTGAGTTCGTTTTTTGACTATTTTCCCATAATAATTCTTTGTAATTCCTTTTTTGCAGCATTTCTGAAGTTCTTATTTCAGTTTGTCTTGCAAAAATATTCACCTGTTATTGTTTGATAGTCATATTGCAAAGAAAGCCGGCATGAACGTAGTTCAATGATTACCCTTTATGCTGATACAAAATTTTATAATTTTAACGCATAGTTGAGCAATAACAAGTTCCATTTACACATGTGTTAAGATGAACATAAACATAAAACATGTCAGATCTCCATTCTACAGATACAAAGCGGATTAAGTGTGCTCTATTCTAAACAAGAAAAAAGAGAAAGTGCAATTGATGAAAAACATAGTATGAAGAAATACACAGAATAAGCTTTTAGTTTAGACATTCATAAAAACTCAAAGAGGAGTAACAAAACTACTGCTATTGGTTTACAGTGAATTTTGATTTTAAAAGTGCAATATAGGATCTGTTATCACTGCAAGTAAAAGAAAAAGGATAAAATTGACAAATATCAATGCTGTAACATCTCTTCTTTAAAAAAAATTTTTTTTAAATCCAGTCCTCTTTAAGATTATCTGGTTGCTTAGGTGCGTAAAAAAGCATGTTATTAGTAGTTGTAAGATTTTGTAACACTAAAACCAATATGAATAAAGAGAAAATATGAACACACAATTCTCTCAGAAAGGGGGCGGGGGGGGCGGCAGGCAACATAGCTCTGCTCAGTCAAATAATCACATCACTGAAGAATTTTTCAAAGGCACGCTTTTGATCTTGTTTAAAAACTTACTGATATTCTCTAAAACCTTTTTTAAGCAGATACAGTATTGTGGCCTTTTCAAATGTTACACCCAAAGGCTGATTACAGGGTAAAAAAACATAACCACAAAGTGTTGTGAAAATTGCTTCCTCCGAGGTGAATTGAAGTCATTTTATCTAAATGAGTCTTCCCTAACATATAATATTTGAATTCAAAAATAAAAAAGACAAAACACTTTGAGTGACAACCCCTCTGTCTGCACAGTCTTTAAACTGAAATAAATCTGACATAAATGAATTTAAGTCCGCTACTTATTGAATAAAGCGATAACAATTGAAGTACCTCTCAGTTTCTCCAGTAAGTCATGAGCATCAGCAACCAGATTGCCTTCACTACTTGAACGAATAAGACACTCTGACGATGAGGAAGGGCATCTTGAATGAGCTGGAGATGGTTCCCCACTAAGAGATTTTTGCTTGGAGAGATCGGATCGCAGTTTGCTCCCTGCACCTGAGGAAGGAATTACCACTTGGTTATTTCCTGTGTGCCAAATTTCTCAAAGGACAATTATACACTTAGTACTTTTAAGGAAAAAAACAAAGTTATTTCTCAACCACAATCATGACCCATACTAAAAGTTTCAATGAACTTCTGTTATAGGGAGGGGGGGGGGACCTTCCTTTCAGTTAAGACTATTTCTCAACAATATCTAAAACAACGGTTACTAAGGTTAAGTTTTTATCTAAAAAAGCAACTCCTTAACTAAAATGACGTACAATATTTTCAGCATTTGTTGTCTAAGCAGTTGAGGACCATAGCAAAAAGATATGTCTAAGGAATTAGTTATGCTGGGAAACTATTTTCAATATAATAGATTCAACCCTTACGAATCACAGGTGCTGCCATCAACTCTTGAAAAATGAGTTTTCATGAAGGGCATCGCCAATATCTTATAAAAAACTACTTTTACATAACCAAGCATCAGCAGCTTCTCTTTGGAGAAAAAATTAGAAGAGAAATGTATTCTTCTTCTCAATAAGTTCAAAACTATGATCATATGCACAGAAAAAAGAAGACAGCGAAGACAGTATAAAAAAACTTTAAGTTTCTTTAAAAGGACAAAAAGAAGGAATGCTGACAAAAGGAGAAAAAAGTGGCGCATATGTAAAATACATCCCCACACACCACATGCTGTCTATGAAAATATTTTTCATTGGAATTGGCTGATTTAAGCACTGCTCACTATATTTTTCAAACACTTGTAGGCGTTTCACTGAAAATGGATGTGCCCATAAAGCAAGAAATCTCCCAGCAAAGTTTCATAAGTAGTTATGTGACCAGAAGGCCCCTGCTGGCCTATGTGGTGCTGTCAGCATAGGTGTAGAACACTGCTTTATGACCTGCTTCTCATTCCCAGTCAGAGAGAAGGCTGAGGCCGGATGCAAATTTTATTATGACCCAACATCTCAACCAGCTCCTGCTGCAATGCAGCCATGCAAAAAAACAAAACAATAGGCAGCCTCTTCTTGACCAAGCCCAAAAAGGCAAACAGAGCTCATCAAGCCACAGCCCAATGCTAAATCTGCAGCTGTCTAGGATAGATACATAGGAAATGGACTCTGGTGAGGGACAAAAGTTTCATCTTTTTCCAAGATTGGCTGTCAGTGGTCGATAAGCGGGAGGGTAGTGTAAAAAGGTCCTGTTCAACTGATTCTGGTTGATTTTTAGAGAAAAGGAAGAATAATGGTTTGTGGAGCATCCTTGATGCAATCTGCTTCAGGACACAATCTGTCCAAGAATATGATTTTTCTTTTTTCCCTGGGGGTTTTTCTTTTATTTTTTTCAAGAAAGAAAGAAACTCATTAAGATCATAAATTGCATTGGATGCACTGAATTGAATATTGCAGGATAATGTGTACTCATGTAAAAATGTTCCATCCAGGCTTTTTGTTATTCACAGACTTCTGTTCACTAGGTCTTACAATTGCTCCAAGTGATCATTTCAAATATTTAAAATACAATCTTTACCATCACTTCTGTATGTAGAAGTACGTTCAAAGGATCTTGATATATCAGGAGTAGGTGCAGAGTTAGTGGAAGATCTCAGTGAATTGACTGGCTGACTATCACTTGAGCTCCAGCCTCGAGAGAAGCTTTTCTCAAGCACAGCTGTGGTCTTCAAAGACGTTGGTTTTCCCTTGGTGGATTCTTTCAAACAAAAAAGTAATTTAAAAAAATAGATTAGAATGTTTCAAAGAAGAAAATCAATTGAAAATAATATAAAAAGAAGAAAAATTTAGACTGTATCAACAAAACTGTAAAGCTCAATTTGAAGAAACACAGATGATGAAGCTTGAGTCCAAAAAAGCCAAACAATATTTTTCTTACGAAATTTATTCATTTTTTCACGTCACAGAGCTTTACTATCTCCATCAAACAACAACAAAAAATAAAAATCTACAGAGCACATCAATTATAAGGTGCTCTCATTGTGTTAATTTACAAAGTGAGTGAAGCCTCTATAAAAAATACGCTTGAAAAAGAAAACTGAGCCTTCTATTTTCCATTTCTTATAAAAATTGTTCATTACTTGGTCTATCCCATCACTCCTCTACGCTTTTCTTTTTTGAGTCCATTTTTGCTAAAAAAATATCATTTTAAACTGAAATTTTTATTACAAAATGGCAAAAAGTTAAATTATGAGCCTCACCTTTTCCCCTTCGTCTCTTTTCCTTTTGCTCACTCAACCTCTCCAATGGTAGATCATTTAAATCTAACCCATAAACTTGACGCCCTAAAACTCTTGTTAGGGTTTCCATAGTTTTCTGGTTAAAAGATTAGAAGAGGCATTGTCATCCTGTCTTCGATTTTTTGTGGTTAAAAAAATGTATGATTAAGTATTTCAAAAGAATTCAGGTCTGGTAGTAAAATCGCTTGTTATTTACTGAATTTCCCAAATCGATCAAAAAGCTAAAAGCCTTATCCACTAAATCCTGAAATGAGTCTGATAATTAAAAGAATCATTGCAAAGTTTTATTCTTGTACAAAAACAACAATGAAGCAGAGAGAATTTACAGAAAAAGAGAAAGCATATAAAATGGGTAAAAGACTCACAGCCCACTCCGAAATAAGCTCTTTCCAACAGGTCAGTGATGACAACACTGCTAAAAACTCATCCCAGAGGGTTGTAGAGACAAACACATTAAGATTGGCCTTGGTCCATGTCACAATCATGGTCTGAAATGGACAAGTATGACACTTAAGTATTGCAATGCTTTAGCATAAAAATCTAAACCAGTACAAGGTGAAACTGAGACACTGAAAATAACTTTAAAGACAATCACTCAGATTAAATTTTCACAAAATATTGCCTCCTTTACCACCCACCATCATCCCATCTTGTTGTACCAATGCTGGATCCATCTGTCTTTGGCTGCATATATTCTGAATTCTGTGTCACTGTGCTCGGGTTTCAGCATGCAGTCCTAAAAGATGTGGGTCATTGCCTGGTTATACCGGCCGTATATGCTGTAACTGGTTGTTGAAGCCAATAATCATCTATGCAGTTTGACACCAGTTCTGCCCACCCTGTCTCTTACTTGATTTAGCCTTAATGGTTTGTTTCTTGGGAGCCGCTGTGTTGGCCCATGGGCAATGCCGCTCAAATAAGTATGCAATTCTAGGCAGCAAATTTTTCCATAGTCTCGATGAAAGCTCTGTTTTCATGACGCTATTTTGTGACTTCCTTAATCTTCTTGTCACGATATGACTATGCACACGTGTCTGGTGAGTACATTTTGCCTGTTTTGTATTCTTTTATTTTGTTACCCATATCCCTTGATACATACAGCCTTAGCAGTGTCAGGACCCTGCTACAAGGATCTAAGAAAACCTCTGGATGACAAGATATGAAGACAGACAGATGATCAGTCCACCATGCCTAATCTTGCGTGGCATAATGAGCAATACATATAGGGTATTACTCAATTTTATGCCAAACAAAAGCTGCTGTTGCCTCAGTGATATCTGCACAATAAGAAAGACCAATGAACCCATTTACCACAAGGCAGATTCTACTTTGTGTTTATCTGCAAATATGGGGTGACATTATGATAAGTCTGTAGAATGCAGTCTTCGCTCAATTGTAAATTCAGATGATTGGGCTGACAGGCACAGGGCATCTTCATAAAGATACAAATCTATGGATATTGCCAAACTCTGTTTGGTCATTTGTAAATATGTTAAATAGTGTTGAGGTTAGCACTGTTCCCTATGGGAGACCATTCTTACGTGATCCACATCAGCTTTTTCATTCATCCCCCAATAGAAGCCTATTTAACACTTCTATGAAAATATACTAGCCTGAATTTAGAAAGGCATTCATTCTGGACTAACATAAGGCATTAATTTTAAACTTAATGTTGGACCCCTCGGCCAGAGATTAGCTTTACTCCAAGCATCTCTGAGGCAAAGACCAATTCTGTTGGTGTGAACTCTTTTGTAGAATATCAGATAAACTTCATTCTGCATTCTACTTTCACACACCATTACTTTTTCTGCGCTCCACGAACAATTCAATCAAAAACTGCTCCAATACACAAGTTACCTGAAATATTGGCTGCGCTAAGCGGCCTCCAAGAGTTCTATATCTTTCAACCGGTGGAGGTTTCTTCAACACCCCTGATGTGATGATCAACAGTATTTTCAACATCTGTTCCCTGCAATAAAAGAAAGTTTTTGTTTGTAAGTTACACTGCCTACACAAATATTCACTAAAACAAAAAGTATTAATTCAGAATAAGACTCAAACAAAATCATAATATAAAATTGAAATAAGAATGGATCAAAATAAAACCAATTAAAACCAATAAGCTTTGCTTTTTTTTTTATTACATGATTAATTCCACCAATATCAAGGGAAAAGGTTAAAGCATTTACACAACAAGTACAACTAAATCTTCAAATGAAAAATAAGTTACATACCATGTTTGTTGGTCCATTTGCACATTCATTACGATATGTCGATAAATATTGAGAACTCTCTTGCACAATTCCACCTACAAAAATAGAAACACATGGAACAATAATAATTAATTTTTTAAGCTAGGCGTATCTTGGTATTAAATTTTAAAAAGCCTGTCAAAATATTAGAATTCTTTGACAAAGCAACTAAAAAAGCACAACAATCATTTTATCTATATTTTAAAAAGTATCTTTTTAAAAAAGGAACACACGAACCTGATATAAATACATTCATTATACTTTGGGTTTTTTTCGCACCTGGTCTTGCAAACTATTGTCATCCTCAGCATCTAGGAGGAAGATGTTGGCAGCATTAGTAATAAATACTTGCAAGACTTTTTGCAAACCAAGTCTGACATCTTGGTCTTCCCCTTGGTCGGCCAAGTCCTCTACAGCACCAAGATATGAACGATTGCGAAGACAAGGCCGCCTGGATGGAATTTCACCCTCTGTGTGAACATTTAAGCGATGAAGGGAAAGAAAACTGGTGGAGGGGCTGTCCTGTAGAGCAGAGGGTAAAAATCTTATGAAGACAGATATCAATTTCATACTTCTAGCAAATACTTTTATAGAAGAAAAAAAGACTTGTTAGAAATTAAATTGCACTAGAAAAAAAAACAAGTCACAAAGTTTGACAAAAATTTTCTTTTAAATACTGCTACTAACCAGTTTACTATATTGTGGTAAAATGAAAGGAACATACACAAAGTTATATGGGTATAACATACCAATCAAATTAAATATTCCCTTCTATTATTACAAAGGAATAACAAGTGATCAAAAAAGCAACATCAAGCAAGTTTTCACAAAATCTGAAACCATGCAGATTTCAAAGATTTAAAAGAAGATCATTGATCCGAAATCAAAAGAGATTTTTAAATATCAGCAATCAACTATAAAATAAAATATTAGAATTAAAAAAAACAAAGGTCAAATAAAGCAGAAGGTTGAGGAATAAGGGGTGTATTTGGAAATTTGAGCATGCAGAGTACACAGAACCTTTCCTTTAGATCAAAAAACCTCCCTTCTATGTGTCAATATGGCCAAATGCAACTGCAGGAACAAAAAAGAAGAGCAACTGAAAGCACACTTCTGCCAACCTAAATAAGAACAAATATTTTTACAGAGACAGACACAAATAGCCCCAGAGTATGCATTTCTGAAGGACAAGTCTCAAAAAGAGTGGCTTTAAACATCGCTCTGAATGAAAGCTTGAAAGAAGTAGTCACATCATCTAAGACGTAATATGGCTATGATGCTTTAAAAAAAGGGTTGCTTACTATCTTCAACAGAAGGGGATATCAACAGGAAAAGCAGTTGAAAATTCACAGTATGTGAATATAAAGAGGGTATTTAAAATCTGTTTTATCTATTTCTATGAAAGGAAACTATTCTTTAAATTTATTAAGATTTGCTTTACACTCTTACACAGCAAGCAAAACAAATGAAATCAAAAGCTTGACTTTTTTTCATTTGTTCATTTACAGGGTTGAAACTGTAAGTCTTGAAGGTCAAATTAGTCATTTGGTTGATACTATCTTCATTTTAATTTCAGTCCCTACAAATAAAAAAAAATAAATTTTAAATTGCAGAAGAGATGAACTGATTTTGCACCTTAAAATACATCTTGCAATATGTCATTTACTGATATCTTTGCTGAGGAATGGAATTATTCACTTTAAATTTCTGACAGACTCCAATACAGTCAAAGAAATCTGGGCAGTACATCTTTTAGAACACAGCAAAAACTAGTTTTCAGTTTGAATTTCAGTTTCACCTGGGTAAAATGTGTGATAATTTTAAAAACTGGAGCAGCAACAGTTCTGAGAAGAGACAAAGAAACAAAAACAAAAACAGGAAGGTTGGAAGCTACTCAAAGTGGGATTCAAATATAAGGCCTGCCATGATACCCATTGCAGGTGTGGCAGATGGCCAAGTACCCACGCTCTCTGTCCTAGCAGTGACCAGACAGTAGGTCCCATGGCAGGCACCAAGTTTGAATCCAACTATGGACCACTACCAACCTTTTATTTTTTTCCGTCGGCTTCCTGGGGCTTTGTCCCCTCTAGGCAAATCCTACACCATTTTCTTTGATTGTCAGTCCCACTGAATCTATACATAAATAATGTGTAGTGTAATAAAGCAATATGATTTAAAACCACATCATAACCATAGGGTTTACATGTGGTTCTTCACACAAGCTCCCCTTTCAGAGACTTAACAATGATGGCTAACTTTTTGTTCTAAATGACCTCAAAAATATAAAACAGGAAGGCTGATGCTTTTTCATCAAACATAAGAAGAAAATATTGCAATTACACCAACTTGACATCAATAATTTGATGTAGCCAGGGATATTTTTCAAATAATTATTTTCCATGAGGGAAATTTCTGATTTCCCTGCTCGCTCAACATCATGTGATAAGAATTTACGGATGGTTCCCGGCAGAACTGCCTACGGGGGTCAGTTTATCGATTTTAAGGTCACTAGTGGTTCACTTCAACAACAAAATACTCCCTTTTAACCCTGTTTCTAATAAGCAAACCTGATATCCTCGGAAAGGTGGAAGAATGAAGCTAAAAATTATACCGTTTTTATCTATCTTTTTCATGACAAACTCAAAACAATACCAAACAGCCGAAATACTGGTTTTCCGATACATCAAGAAAAAAATAGTTTAAAGCTCAAAATAGATTTTATGGGTATATTCATGCACCAAAAACTTGAAAATTTAAAGATATTTACTTTGCGTGTCAAGAAAAAAAAGTGTAAATTATTGTTATGAACAGAAATTTTAGACAAAAATCGGCAGTTGCGAATATCAGACTTGAACCAACTATTCCTTTCAATGTATAATGAGGTCAATGTGACTTTTTTGTAAAATCTCATTGGTTAAAGCATCAAAATAGACACAGACAATGTTAGGGGATGTGTAGTGTGCTGTTCTCAGGTGTAAACAAGCCCACAACCTAGCCCTTCCCCGCTCACCCTCTGAAACAGACAGTGCAGTACTCCTGCAGTTAAAGGATGGCTAGAAATGGGGTTTTGCCCCATGGAACTTCACTACTCCAACATTGCAGGAGTCACAACCCTTGCAAAGTACAGAATACACTGAGTCACTGTAAAATAAATGTCAGGTATGATCAGTCATTCAAAATTTCTTTATTCTTGTTTCCCTTTTCAGTCAATAACTCCTGAATCCTGACAAGAAAGACTACCATACATACCCATCGATAAGTTTTTTTACAAATAATAGGATGGGATGCGTGGCGACAAGACGCCGGCAAATCAAGGGAATTAATTTCTGATTCAAGCAGGGAACATAGATATGTCGGCTATGATACTAAGTCTCTGTTGAACGAAATAATAGCTGTAGGGTGTAACAGAAAAAAAGATACGATTTTCAAATAAATTTGCCGTAGTTTTCCAACGTCGATGGAAATAAAAACTGAGAACACTAACCTCGTACTAGAGTTTTCCATATCTTTTTTACTTTACTCTTTTAACAGTATAGACCTGTCTCTTATCCAAAGTTTTATTATTAGCCCTCTCTATATTTTAACTGTCTTAATGATATCAAATTTTAAAAGTTTCTTCTCTCTAAAACTTTGTTGGGTCTAATACTTAACTGAAATATTTACGTCAATATTTTGCTCTAATTTGAGTTTTGCATCTATAATGCCACTGTGCTTTTTACAGGCATTCACAGTGGTCTATTTGACTTTTTATATATATAAAGAATCCATAAATGTTTCTGGTAAACCGTACATCAACAGACACAAAATTTGAACAATTCAAACATACATTTTTCGATCAGACAATAGAATTATACCACATAGTATAACATACATCTAAGGAAGTTCGATCTTCCTCCACAATATCAGAGAGAGAGCTGTGGTGGTAAAGAGACTTCTCCTCTTTGTGCCCTGAAGAATCAGTATTTCTCGCAGGAGTAGAATCAGCATCATAATCCCGGACAATTGGCTCATTCATAAACACAGGTCGTTTGTCCTCATACTGGTTGGTCAAAGCATATCATTAAAAGGATATAAAGACAAGTCTACCTATCATGTGAAATAAATTTTAAAAAAGATTAAAGGTGGTTTATTTATTGCAAGCTGTCAGTACAAAAAATTAAATGCTGAGGGAGGCTGAGTGAAGGTCAACAACAACATGCCTTAAGAATGGGTAAAAACTGAAGAGTTGATTTTTTAAAAAAAAAAAAAAAAAAAAAAAAGGAAAATCAATGAAAGTATAGCTTCAGAAATAAATTTATTTGCCACTAAAACTAAAATAACATCTGGTGCTTGAAAATTACAAAAAAATACGCTCATGAAGAGGGAAAATACAAAATAATGATCAGACTCCCGTTATCATAAATCCTTGTCGCCTTAACAGAACAACTAATTGAATAGGTGAAAAGAAATTCATGCTATATGTAAGGTATTATTTTGGCTGTCAATTATATTGTCATGCTCTTTCATATTCCTGTAAATAGCTATAAAATTTATCAAGGAAACACTGAAGCAAACTTTAAATGGAATAAAAGCAATAGGAAATGAAAAGGAAAGGTTTCAAATGCCATGCCAATAAATTTCTGCAGATCATTCCTCTTCGAAAAGGGAACTTTATGGAACTGTTAAATATAAGAATCGCTCAAAATCAGACTTGCATAACACAATTCATGCTGTCTGTCCTTTTTTCTAGAAAAAAAAAACACAAAAAGACTAACAAATAGACACTACTTGAGAAAAATTGTTTGATGAATTCAAAATATTAAACAAAAGAAAAAAAAACACATGAAAGAATTTTAATATAGGCAAAGCTGAAAAAAATGATGATGCTAAAACAATTAAAATACTTACCTGAAACCATTCTCTATACACACTTATCACTTTCCTTATTGCATTTGTATGACGAAATGACATGAGAAGAGTCTGGAGAAAATGTACAACAAAACAAAAATTTGCTCTGTGAAAAAAAGCTCATAATAACAAAAACTGAAGTTATATTAATATGCATCAGTTGATTAATATCAATTTTGAAACGAAATGAAACTGAAACAAATAATTAAAACCATTTCTTCACTGTTTCAGAGACAAAATCAAGACCTCCTATAAATCCAATATGGCTTTAAAGTAAGAGGCATGAACATTAGATAACCGCGCCTTGTCTTTATTATTCCTGATGCCCTATCTCCATGAATTCTTCAATCCTAAACATTGCTTTCACAAATTAAGGCATAATGATAATAAAGCAATCTGACCCCTGGGCATGGCTAGTTTTTTTTCAGAAGTTTGTAAGCAGAATGCGTCTCATTCCTGAAATTCAGCCATAATAATGCAATATAGCAGCTCTTGGTAACGGTTTAAATGAAAATGCTGACAAGCTTCTTAAGAGTAAACACAATTTTTTGTTCAATCACTGTCACTGACCTGTCTGAAGCATTCGTGAATAATATTTATATTGTCTCTTGTGGAGTAAAGAACAGAGAGAACAATCTCATATTCTGATATTGAATGGTTTTCCTTTCCCACAGGTCCTGCTTCTCCGGCATTGCTTGGCTCAGGGGACCAACTACTTCCTTTGCCGCTAGATGCAGGAGATGCTAGATCAGCTTCCTCAGAACTTTGCTGATCTTCCTTCCCACCCTCTATTTGGTCAGAGGTGTGGGTCATTAATGGAGAAATTGAACCAACTCTGGCAAAATTGAGAGAGGAAAAAATATTCAAACACAACTACAGCAGATTTTCATTCTTCAACTTGTATGAGAGACTGAAAATAAAAAAACGAAAGCTAGAGAGTGTTATTGAAATCCATTATGCAAACTAAATTTTAATAACAAAGGTTTAATAACTAGCCTAAGAAATTATCCATGGCTTCAGGATTAAAATTTCTGATAAAATAGTATTCAGATAAAGTCTTGGGTTCGGCTAGTTTGGGGGGGGGGGGTGGGTTTTTTTTTTTTTTTCCTTTTGTTTTTTT
>JBCIKM010493467.1:0-10118 GCA_039654465.1 Melibe viridis | reverse complement strand
AAAGAGGGAAGAGGGGAAAAGTGGGGGAAAAACCCCCCCCCCCCCCCCCCACACACACACACACACACTTCCTCCGCAACAACTGTAGAGATGGTCCTTCAAGTTATACCGATTTTCCTTGAGCTTTTTCTGTCAAGGCCAGTCTGAGATGCCTTTTGTACAAGCCTTTTTGATACTTAAGCTCTGCCAGGTCAGCAACAAAGAACACAAAACAAATTATATGAGTGTGTACACCTTGATCATCCTTTATCAAAATTGTTTAAAAACGGGGAGATTATGTGTGTGTAGGGGGGAGGGGTGGTGGTTAAATGTGCTTGAATCATAACTTTCTCAACAGCCATCATTCTAAACATGGCGCAAACTAAAACTTTCAGTGGATGGCAGAATCCCAGTGAAAGGGAGGGGTACAAAGGGGTTGGGGCGCAAATCATAATGTTGTCATATTGTCTTTTATTTATTATTTTTTGTTTATTGGCGGTTGTAGGGCTCCGCCGCACACAAGGGCCATGGAGGAGCCCAGGGGAAAGGGAAGTTAACAATGGCCACACAGGAGCCCAGGGGAAAGGGAAGTTAACAATGGCCACACAGGAGCCCAGGGGAAAGGGAAGTTAACAATGGCCACACGAGGGCCATGGAGGAGCCCAGGGGAAAGGGAAGTTAACAATGGCCACATGAGGGCCATGGAGGAGCCCAGGGGAAAGAAAAGTTAACAATGGCCATCACATATAACAGCATTTTGATACAGAAGACCCAAGATCTTTAAAACCCCTTTGTGTGTGAAAGTAATAATAATAATGCACATTTATAAAGCGCAAAAACTATCCCCACCTTGGCAGCAGGCTTTGGGTGCAAAGTACTCAGTAGGTGTATGTAATCGTCATTCTTCAAGCAAACACTGACACAGAGATAAAGACCAATCAGTAGATGTAAATTGTTTTTTTAATATATCTGAAAATAACATTTTGACAAAGAATTTCTAAATCTGCTTTGTCTGATTTAGATACAAGTAATAAGTGGCACAAAGATAAAACATTCAGATTTAACAAACTTTATATCAGCACAATTTGAATATTTAGTAGGCACTGTACCTTTAGAATTCAATTAAAAAAAAGTAAGAAACACACAAAGAATACCTTGACAGTTTTAACACGGCTCAATGAGGAAGGAATGATATAATTTACCTTTGTCGTTTAAATAATTATTAATTTAAAAAAATCATAAGAGAATCACATGTTATTCAATCATTCCGGCTATTTGCCAATGCAGATTCTATTCATTCAAATTGCTTGACTATGTGACAAAAGCAAAGCATTATTTTCTCTCTGAAAATCTGCAGTGAAATAACATATTCTAGAGACAAAAAAGCTACACTGAGAAAATGAAAGCAATGACACCTAGTGATAATTTCGCACTCCATGCAGGCAAAATATGTGAGGCCAGACGGGAAAACCAGTCGCATGAAGGACATGTAGATTTTGAGCTAGAGCCGATTAAAGACAAAAATTCTTGATTTAAAAACTTTTTCGTTTTCGATTAATCCTGAATCTTTTATCTTTAATCTACATCCTCAATAAATTTTAGAACGAAATTACATCTCTCAATACTTCAATTCATTCATGTTAGCGACGCTGTCTAACCCATCATTCCTCTTCACGACGGACACGAGGCTAGCCTGCTTGTCATTTGTTCTTTGTCCTTTACTTTCTTTTCGAATCATGTTGAATTGCATTAATCAAATTGAATGTCTATTAATACGCTACAAAACAAAATAAAGTGCATGTCTGTTCATTCAATTCATTTCAAATTCAATTGAATTGAATTCAATAAATCATTATTTATCCCTAACGATCAATTCCCAGAATAATTGGACTGTGTTTCTGAAAAAAATCAAAATTTGTAGTAAACATGTGTGTGCGATAATTTAACATTTAGCAAATTAATTAGTTATCATTAGTTAACTGCCAAATAATACTTAGCTGGAATAACTGTCTTCTAACAATTTACACAACTTCTAGCTGAGACATAATTTAGGTGTTGATTTGATGATTGTGTCGTTTAAAGATTTATTATTTGTCAGCAAGAAGCTCAACACTATAAAAATCAGATCTTAAATCTATCAGAGATGAGTTCTGATGTAGTTTTATTTTGTACTTGCATTCGTTTGTCTGTTTCAACGTGCCTAGGGGAAAATCTTTAACTGGTCTTATAAGCCGTTTTTCTCTGTTACTATAACCCTTACCTCTGCAAAATTGATTGGTCATATTTATATCTCAAGTTCTACTACAGATAATTTAATGAGATAAAAAACATCAGTATTTTCTAATTGTTTTAGAAAGTAACGCATTTAAAATTTCATATTTTTGAGCCTTGCGACTGATTTTCCTGGACTGCATCGCATATAGTGATCCTACTGTACCAGCAATTAAAGTCCCAAATATTTTGATATAATGGATTGATCATGACAGCTTATAATTATAGCCCTCTAGCTTTATGTTCTTGCACTCTTTGTCCTCGTTATAAAGCTCTTGTGATAATAAATCGATATGTACATTCTTTTTACAAAGCCCTGTGTCGAGTTGTTTGTCCCAAAACGGAATATTTTTGGTGTAAGTGTTGCATATTTGTGGCTCATTAATGTTCCTGATTCAACATGTTTGTGTGTGTGTGTGTGTGTATGTTTCTCTGTCCTTGTATTTGTATGCGTATTTGTGTGAGTGTGTGGATATATTTGTAAGTTTGTTTGAGTGTGTGTTATTGTGTATATTTTTGGTTATGTGTGTCTGTTTGATGTTTGTGTGTGCATATAATGTGTTTGCTTATAAATATGGGGGAGAGAGGGAGACAGAGACAGACAGACAATATGGGGGAGAGAGGGAGACAGAGACAGACAGACAATATGAGGAAGAGAGGGAGACAGAGACAGACAGACAGAGTCAGAGAGAAAGACAAACACAATGAGTGACGCATTAAGAGATAAAAAGGATAGGAAGAAAGATGGACAGACAGAGAGTTAGACAAACCAATGGCACTGAGAAAGAGAATAGTTTGTGCTGTGTGGTTTGGAGGGTAAGAACAGAAGATTGTCCCTGCCAGTGATGATATGTCGTTTATTGTTGATGCCAGTCTTGGTCCCTTTGGCTTCTCCGCTTGCCGATCAGAAGTTCTCAAAGTGATGTTCAAACATAGCCTTTGTCTGCTTGCTGGCCTCAGCACAGGCCCTCTCCACACCTTTGGTAACACCCGCAGGGCCGCAACTAAACACGCCCACCTTCCTCACCTGGGGACCAAGGAAAACAAAAGTAAGGGGGTTATGTTGACCACATCTCCCCACCCTCTGGTTTCAAGCAGCAACATGGTGTAGTTCTTATTCTTACTCTTACTTCTCTCTTCATCACCCTATTAATATAACTCCTTCTTTTGAGCCTCTTTATCATTCATGATATTCCTTTGTTTCCTTTTACACTTATTTCCTTTCCCTCCCTACACTTTTCCTTCTTTATCAACCTTTCCATTTCGTCTTCACCTCTTCTGTTCCTCTCCCTATCCTTTCTTTACCTCTCTCCTTCAGCTCTCTCTCTCCCTTTCCATTTCCTCCTCCTCTTTCTCCCCTACCACATCCTACTTGCCTGTGGGTGAGCCCTGTGAACAGCTCCCATGATCTTGTTCATCTGAGGCCTCCCAAAATGGGTAGTGGCCTTGAGACCTGTGAACACACTTTTCCCACCGTTCAGCCGCTGGAAGTGCTCCTCAAAGATGTACTGAAGTTGGAATAAAGAACAAAAAATAAAAGAAAATTGTACTGGCTGCAGCAGAGTATGTTCATGAAGAGCACAATTAAAAAAAAAAAAAACCTGATGGATAGACAGTAGAAATGTTGCAGCAATTATTTTATACCTTGTGGTAGGTGTAGACAAAAGATAAAACTGATGTGAAAAGTGCTGAAACGAAGAACAACTTCAGAATATCTTGATTGATCTTTATTCTAGTGCTCTATTGTGCTTGAGGCATGAAGTAGGGGATGATCACTGAAAACTAAACAAGACAACAAAGACAGGACACACAAGACAAGGGGAAAAAATAAGACAATGGCTTCAGTGCTTCAGTGTGAAAGAAAAGAAACAGAACGTTGCCCTAGTTCCCCTCCCTTCTAACTCCTCAAAATCTGGTTTGGAGATGAAATCCATTTCAAGGTTCAAACCCTTCTATCGCGTAAAATATACGCACGCCATTTCTGAGCATACCCCTTTTAAATCTTAATTTGTTACACACGCCATTTCTGAGCATACCCCTTTTAAATCTTATTTTCTTATCTCAATACAAAAATCCAGGAGATAACCTACCAACCTCGTATAACTCAAGATAACGAGCTCATGGCTTTCAACAAAATTACAAGTTACACTAACACTTAGATGTATTTGCAGTTAATTCTTTGAGTGAGTAACATTACAGAGCTGATTAAGACAAAATATGGGCTAATCTATGACCCTCATAAACAAAACAAAAGGAGGAAATAAAAACAATGACTTATCCTTTGAACTTACTAAAAGTGAAGTTCTTAGGTCAAAGTTCTGGAAAAACTGGGTGATGAAGATGTCAATGGAAACCATGCTTTTGGTGTCAATCTCTTCCACTTCCCGCAGAATTTCGATCAGCCATTCAAAATGTCGCTGACTGCCAGTGATCCAGATGAAATATAACTGTTGGAGGAAAAAGGAAATGAACAATAACTTTTGCAGTCATGTTTTTGTTTAGATATAACTTGTTAGCAATATATTTCCCAGTGGTGGGACACATTCACACACATGTAAGAAGACTCACATTTGTTGACCTGGGAAACATAAAATATTTTTTGATAAAGCTTGAAAATTAAATTTGAACATTTTGGGGGTTCTTTGCAACGCCCCTATCCTCCTTCCTCCAACTGTCGCCCCCTCCTATCCTCCTTCCTCCATCTGTCGCCCCCTCCTATCCTCCTCCCTCCAACTGTCGCCCCTCCTATCCTCCTTCCTCCAACTGTCGCCCCCTCCTATCCTCCTTCCTCCAACTGTCGCCCCCTCCTATCCTCCTCCCTCCAACTGTCGCCCCCTCCTATCCTCCTTCCTCCAACTGTTTTCAGAATAGAAGGAATAATTTGGCATTTCAAATCCTAAGAGAGCATTTCTTTTTGAGGTAGTTTTTATTTTTTTGGCACAACTAGAAAAGTAGAATCATCAAACAACAAGACACACAAATGACCACACTTCCACAGCTCCCCGAGCTCAGACAGGAGTGTACAAATATACATTCTTTGTGCTGACCATGAAAGACTGGAATGAACTCCCAGAGGAGATCATGTGCTCGTCTTCAGCGGAGGTGTTCAGAGAGAGGACAGTGGAGCATATGTGATCAGCCTGTAATTACTGTGACGGACTGACTGGTGCAGCATTGGTGCTGATGGGACTAAATTGGTCCTTTTGCCAATTAGTCATGAAAGAGAGAGAGAGAGAGGGAAAAAAAAGAATGAAAAACAGAGTTAACATAAAACTCCCACTTTGGAGACTTTCTGTCTTGTCTATCATCATCACCTTTTGACATTTGACCTTGTAAGTCATATTGATGGAGGCCATGTGGACGAAGTCTTTGAGGATGGAGGCATAAGGCGTGACCCCGATGCCTGCTCCCACCAGGACACTGACGTCGTACTGGTACCAGTCCTGCTGACCAGCACCATAGGGCCCGTCCAGGTAGATCTGGGGACAAGACAAGACAAGTTGTAATCTGGGAGGCAATGACTGACTTTGGTCAGTGATTTCATTAAAATGGAAAATAAGAAAATAAAACCCCAATAGATAACATAATTATATTGCCCAGTAAAAACATGAAATTCAATTTGAAAATATGTTGTTTAAATTAAATATGATAATCCCTCAGATTACAGTACAGTTAAACAACTGTCTTATGACACCTCAAAATATAACTTCCAAATAATTAAAAAAAAATAGTGTTAAAATCTTTCAGATCTGTTTTATTTTTACTTTTTTAAACGGTGCTTTTCAACGGCTACAAAAGAGGTCAATGGCATGTAACTCGTTCTTTATATACTATATAATAATTTGACATAAACATTAAAGCTTGCAACTGCTCTTTTCTAATCATCTCGTAATACTTACTGATACTGATATAAAAATTTGACAGAAAGTGTTTTTCATGGATATTTCATTTTTGGTAAATGTGATGCAGTCCAGGAAAATCAGAGGCAAATCTAAAAATAAAGAAAAATCTTTGGCCGTGCTGCTGTCTAAATCAAGAAAATGTGCAGAATATCATGCTTTTTAGTTTGTGAAATTGTCTCTATGAAAACCTAAGATATGGGTGATAAAGTTTGATGTGGTAGGGATTACTGAGAGGGAGAAAAATGGCTTCAAAGATCGAAGCTGAGATTTTTGCTGATGTTGGCTAAGCCTTTCAGATTTAAGATACTATTGATTTTCACATTATTTAACTTCTTTCCAACAAAAAAAGACAACTTTTGACTCCAATATCATCAATAGAACACGTAAACAAACTCTTGGCTGCAAGCCGTTGTGAGTTGCTGCAAAACGTTTATTCTAGCTAAATATATCGTAGCAGTTATTAATGATAAAATGGCTTAAGAAAAGAATAAGTTTCTGCAAACTCATGGCATCTGCATACTGCTCATAAAAATTTGAGCAAACTCAAATTAATCTGTTTACTTTAGCTTTCGACCAGCATTTTCGGAGTCAGCGATCAACGACATGTTTGTTCTGAATGAACAAATGAACTCCAGAGAGATGCCACTCGTTTAGATCAAAACAAAGGCACATGTCTTCCTGAATTCTCTATAGAAATCTATATAAGTAGAAAATATATAAATTAATAAAGTAAAGTATTTTTGCAGTTTAAATGGTATATTTCTTTTAATTTATGAAATTTTAGGGCCATTTTTGTAGTATTCATAAAAGAACTCACATTTCTTTCGTCTAAAAAATTTAGCCGATTCGCACTGAGTGCACATGGTTTTTCTTTATGCGCAATTTGCTTTATACTAAACCTTCAATTTGATATGTGATTTACATTTTTAGAAAAAAAAAGTGGAGGCACAAGTCAGATGATGAGCAGACGAGCCGTGTGTCATAGCCACGGTTCAATTGTGAAAGGGAATCGGTTGTATAGTTTTGCTGAAATAAATGAATTCAAGTATTTAGAGATTGAATTTTTTAGTTAAATTTTATGAGGATGTAGATTAAAGATTGAAGATTCAGTTTTTTCTTTTTATATCTCAAAGAAATTAAAATTAAGATTCTGTGGCTTTAATTGGCTTTTGCTCAAAATCTGCCTCCCTGAGATGCGACTGTTTTTCCTGGCGCATCTCACAAATGAAATTTAAAAGATAAGTCAGAGGGTAACACATCCTGAAAACCAGGAACAGAAATCTAACTCCATCTCATACCTGCAGTGTTGCACAGCAGCTTAAGTCTGGCATGCCTCATTCTTCCTTTAGAACAGATATTAAAGAAAAATCCCCCAGTTAAGTTAAAAGTGAGGTAATTAGACTTTCCTTCTACCCTACCTTGGGCAGGACTTGTTCAGGCTTCAAGCTCGATGACTCAAAAAGGTGCCGCAGGTTCCAAGTCCACGGCCCTAAGGCCCTGATGTGTAAGGTCAAGGTGTCCTCGTTGGGGGCAGAGGTCAAAGTGAAAGGATGATACTCATCCTTGCCCTGAGCCAAGCAAGCAATGCGGACCCACTGGCCAGACTTGTACTCAAAACGTGGTGGTCGCTTGAACTCGATCATCGTTACATCTAGAGTCATTAACAATAAAATTAAGAATTGATTGCAGTGAAGACGATGCATTCACAACACACATTATGTCTACAGCCTACTCTGCACTCCCAATAAAACTTACTGCCTGAGACTGAGAGGAATTGTGTATTTTTCGTTTTCAAAGAAAAATGCTATTGAAAAATCCAGTGACTCCTTGTCTAACAGATTGATCCGATCTAATACATAGATAACAGCTTACACAATCAGTCTTGTTGAGAGGTGTTTGCTTTAAATAATGTTATTTTTTGCTATCAATTCATCAAGTTGACTATTATTAAGTCAAACTTGAGCCTACCTGAGGGCAAGTTCTGTGCTCTGATGACACAAATCTCTGTCTTCTTCCGGCTGAGGGAGACAACCTTGTCCACGGTGAACCAAATGGCAGGACCACAGAAGTAGACAAAGAACAAGGGTTTCTGGACCACGCAGCTGGCACCATGAATCACAGTCAGCACGTAGAGGACGATGAACAGCTTGTGGGTAAGCCAGAACCAGTTGAAGATGTAGCGTCGAGCTGTCTGCGTGGCAAACACAAACAGGATGCACAGCACCAGGACTAGCAAGACGCCTGTAAAACCTGCAGATGTGAGGAACATTCTCGTAGGCCAGTTTTCTTTAATAATCATCATCATCATCATCATCATGATCATAGTCGACTTTTCCCTACAGTAGGGGAAAGTAGTGTACCATCGTGTCAGTGAAATGTCCCAATTGTGCAATTTAGTATGTCTGAGTCTTTGTGAATTGTAGACTGGTCCCAGCTCTGGGGTTACTACAGGTCAGTGATGATGACAATAAAAGGAAGTGCTTGCCAAGAATTTGTGTCAAATAACCACTTCATTAGATTTGCTTATCACTCTAACCTCATCAACCCCACTCCCAATTAATCTTCTCCCAATTCATCTTGAGATTTCAATGTTTTTCCTCCTGAGGGACAAGGTACATGTGTAATGTTGTTCATCTGGCAATCACTTTATAACATTAAGTTACGGCTCTCCTCTTTCTTCTGACCTTATTCCCCCAATCAACTCATCTCAGATATCCTTTCCTGCATCGTCTTTTCCTTTCTGAGCACAAAATATCACTTCAATGCTCAGCTGCCTGCTTTTGATTCATGACCCTTTCCTTCCAGTTTCCATTCCCCCCTCCCTCCCCTCCCCCCCTCCTTGCCCCCGCCTCCCCCCCTAATTATTTACCTGTCATGGTGTTGAACAGCCACCACTGAAAGGTGGGTGGGGTGTGCCTGAGACAGGGAAAGAGAAATAAAGAAATTCTGAATATTTAAGCCAATAATAACACATTGACAGCAAAGTCCTCAGTCTCACTGAGTCTGTCGATTTAACTGAAGAAGATGTGTTGTGAATATACTGTGTCAAGAAAGTACAAAAACCAACACACAGAGGATGCAGAATCAAAGAAAAAAAGAAAATGAACTCATTCTTGATACAGATTGAACGAATAAAAGAATATCCAACTAATAATGAAATCCTGGTCTCATATCAAGAGTTTGCTTGGATCATTAGTTGCCAAATGAAGGGGGCTTAGAAAATTTTGTATGCAGAGAAACTCTGGTACTGACAGCATTTTTCAAATCTTTTAGAATGAATGAATTACTGTCATTTTCAAAAGAGGAGAGAGAGAGAGCTCTATCATTATAAGAGCTGGAAAACAAATACAACGTTATTTCAAATTGAATCTCATAAAACTTTTCTACACAACGTTGTGAGGGGAGCTGTTTTCAACACCTGAGCGACAATATGAATTATCTTGTATCCTCCTTAACACCCAGGCAAGCAATGTGTTGCCGGATGTATCACAAGCAGGAAGGCCAATTTTTAAAATTGAAAACGGTAGAAGCAAGGTCTAACTAGCAAAAGGAAGGCAAGCACTAATAGAGGCAACATTACGCTATCTGGTCAATGGACTCCAACCATGCAGCTGTTTTCTCAGTTCAATGATCAGGTATTCAAGCAAGGTGGGGACTTTGTGATTTCTGACATTCACAGTGGCCCAAAGTCTGATATCTCTCCATGAGTATTATTTTTCGTAACACATTATCATTTGGTTGGGAATTCTCGTTTCATTTGTTGTTAGTAGTTTTAGGGTAGTTTCTTTTACTGAGGTTACAACAGAGCAGCCCCCCAAGGGAGAGTAAGACAACAGGATTAGAATGCATGTTTGTTTGTTTGTTTGTTTAATGGAGGTTTTAGGGCCCAACAACACACGAGGGTCATAGAGGAGCCCAGAGGAAAGTAAGATGAAAGAATTAGTTAAAAGAGGGAACAGATCAAAC
>JBCIKM010493357.1:0-10121 GCA_039654465.1 Melibe viridis | reverse complement strand
TCTCTCTCTCTCTCTCTCTCTCTCTCTCTCTCTCTCTCTCTCTCTCTCTCTCTCTCTCTCTCTCTCTCTCTCCCGGTGGCGGAATGGTTACTATCTGCACCGGCAATCCAGAGATCCATGGTTCGAGTCTTGACTTGGTCCTGACGACAGACTTTTTGGAGACAATTTTTATTTTCTTTTTCCATTTCACCTTTCTCTACGGCTCCAGGGCGTCCATCTCAGGGCAACGTGCTATTACAACTACAGATTTATTGATGACAAATACGAGTATATTATAACATACACAAACTTACTAAGGGTTTGAATTATGTAAGGGTTGTTCTCTAGTTTCATCTGGCGCGTATTCCGTTCCGAAGGATTATGGACACCAATACAGTTAACCTACCAACACACACACCCACACCCACACCCACACACACGCGCGCACGCATCCACACCCACCCTGCCACCCCCCCCCCCCCCGCCCCACCCAACTACACCCACACCCATAAACACATAAACGTATAATACTGTTTATAAGTTTTATTTTGTATATTACATTTACTGGACACATGCTGGGATCGAGGAGCCCAAGTTGTGTCTAGACTTCACCATCGATTAGCGATCGTCATCATCACCATCCAACATACAATGGGGAGGGGGGAGGGGGGTAGCAATAACAGCGACAAGATTGGACCGCTCCTAACTTACATAGAGGGGACAGATTTGTGGTGGTGAGGCGTCGATACTGTAACAGAGTTCTCCATTTATATATCAAAGTCATGAGAGATAAAGCGTACAAACAGGGTCCAGGCACCCACCCCACCACAAAGAGTTTTCAAAATGATTTTAAGAAATGTTATCATGAAGGGAGGCCAAAGGTGATTTTTTTTCTCTCAACATTCGATGAAATGCGTCCGATATGGGTAAACCGGAAATTAAATAAATAGGAATCATTTGCAACCCCCTTCCCCTAAACACACACACACACACACACACACACACACACACACACACACACACACACACACACACATCCCTCTAAGAATAACACATATGACAACGACACGTAGGTATGGAAATGAAAATTATAGAAGTTTTGAAGAAGAGTTTTAGCTCGATATATAAATTCGAGCAATTCTTAAGGGGTGGCACCTGAAGCCCAGTCCTAAATTCAATATGTGTTTAAGGACTCTTGAACTGCAGGAGGCTAACACACACTCTGCACGAACGACTATGCTTGAACACTAAGACTGAACAAAAAGTGGGGTGGGGTGAGGTGAGGAGGAGAGCATGAATAAAGTGGCTACTGTCGGGCCGCGGCCGAATATTAGGTTTTCCCCACCCTCCATGTCTTGCGTTTTAATTGGTTCGCCCCATACATAAATCACAAGTGCAAGCAAAAAAGGCAAAATTTCAAAGAAAAAAAAAAGAAAAGAAAAGACAATACACCAGAAGTCGTCGTAAATCTGGATAGTCATCTGATCTGAATTACACTGGTACTTGTCCATCCATTCAATTCTTACTAATAACCCATTACCCCCCCCCCCCCCAACACACACACACTCACACACACACAATCACATGGTACACACTGCCTCATTATTTTTATGTTCCCTTGCAGTCACCACTGAGTTCATAAAACGAAATATTATAATCATCGTGTCTGCCTTTCACCCTCTCGGTCTGTCTGTCTCTCTCACTATCCCCCCATCTCCCGTCTCTCTCTCTCTCTCTCTCTCTCTCTCTAGATCCCCCACCACTCCTGAATGAATCATCTCAATAAAATCAAAAGTCTGTAGATGCCGTCTCCAACGCACGGTGTTATCTACAGCTAAAACATCTTGCAACGTAGATAAGTCTTTGGCGCCTTAGCAAAATCGATAGACACACGCATACACACACAATCTCTCTCTCTCTCTCTCTCTCTCTCTCTCTCTCTCTCTCTCTCTACTCTCTCTCTCCCTCCCCCCCCCCTCTCTCTCTCTATCTATCTATCTATCTATCTCTCTCACACACACACAAACACACACACACACACACACACACACACACACACACACACACGTGTTATGGTTGAGTACTCTTATTATTATTAAGTTTGACCATGACTCACCTCGTCTGTTCAGTAATCTAAAAGATATCAGACATCTAGATTCAATATTATTTTTTTTTAATCTCTCTCCGAAAACTGATTTTGTCCTTCTCATCCTCAGAACTGAGGGACAAATAAGGAGATACTCCATCATGGGCAATGAGACTCGATGGGGCTACAGGGAGTTCAGAGAGTGAGACAAAAAACAGTGATGTGACACCAGACTCAATACAAATACAACACACAACACAGTCCAGCCAGTGGCGAATGGACGTTAAGTTACTCAGTGCTCTCAAGACGAGGCCAACTTGTGATCAAGGGCTCGGAGAGTTTGATTCGTGCAGGGAGTGGCGTAATACCTTGTCTTCATCAATGTACATAACGACCGGAGACTCTCGAATACGCACATTATCACGTAGGTACCGTCAAATTTTGAGTTTGTTCATGGATTACTATCATGATGAAGCAACAGTGTCCATCTAGATTCAGCAGACGCCAGGAGAAAGAATGGACAATCGACATACCTACACCTCAATCTTGATGCAGTGCAACGCTGTCAGTATTTTCCAACACACGAGTTAATTTTTCGCTGACTAAACTTCGTCATTCAACATACCGCAAGAGCGCAGCTACAAAATGACATCGTCATCATCAACCACACGGGATATAGTAAGGACAATTGGCGTACATTTCAATACTAATCTAGTTCAATCCTATGATCATTTTCGGACTCTTGCACAAAGTTCTGGCTAACTAATTAAACTTCATCGATCAGCATCCTACTACAGGTACATGCCTACATAATGGCCTCGTCTTCGCGGGATATAACTACATCATCATCACCATCATCAGCAGCAGCAGCGACGGCGACATCCATGTTCAGCCACTCAGACCCTTCCACCTCGGGAGCAGAGGAAGGTCCGGCTTCCTTCTTCTGCCGCCAGTGTCTGTCCGCCTTCCGCAGGCCCAGAATCCTCAAGTGCCTTCACAGCTTCTGCACCTCGTGCTTGGAGGAGGTATATAGTTTATCACAGGCTAAGAAAACCAGGGGAAAGAGTAGAGCGACATCACCATCATCTACAACACTGCTGCCTTGTCCCCTGTGTGGCCACTCCACGCCTTTGTCAGAAGCGGGAGTAGAAGGCCTTCCTCTAAATTCCTTCTTGCAGCGTGTGAGCGGCGAGTACGTGGCCGAGGTCAAAAGCAACCTGGCTTCCAAAACCTCAGCCTCGACCCATGCGCAAAATGCGGAAGGAAGAGAAGGAGAAAGAGGAGGAGGAGGGAAACAATGTGACCCTGAGCCGTCGAAATCTGCAATATTATCGAGACCCACATCACGAAAAGAAGTTTCTTTTGAAGACGACGAACACGGCAATAAAATGAGTGCTGCTAGCGCAAACCTGACAGATGAACAGAAGTTCAACTCTTCTCTCAGAGCCCCAACTACGGAGTCCCCGGAAACGGTTCAAGAGGCTGTGCAAAACCTTGGAAGACTCCACGCAAAACTGGTAGGGCTGCAAGGTGAAGCCTTGAAGGTGACCTACGCCATCGACCGTGTCAATCACCATAAAATTGAATGGTTACAGCATCGTGAGGACCTGAAAAGAACGATCCAGCGTAGGTCTGCGCAATTTCAGATGATGGTGAAGAAGATCGAGAGAAAACTTATCGCTCAAATCGATGACAAGAATGTAGAAGGCCGGTTGTACGAGTCTTTCGAGAAAGGCAAAACAGAGCTGAGAAAAAGCCTGAAGCAAGTTCTCCATGAGGTAGCGGTGATGAAAGGCGTGAAGGAGATGGGCAGTTATGCGGAGATAAACGAACTGAGCGCCTCCCTGCTGGGCCCTTCAGTGGGCGTGAACGAGCTTGTTTTGGACAAGGTCAGCTTCCAGTTTGACGTGCCGACCAAATCCATTGACGAAATGGTCAGTGTTGGCTTCGGGAACCTGTTCAAGACCACGCAAGAAAGGGCAGTCTACCGTCCAGAACTCAAAGATTACACGGGCATGAAAATAGACGAAATTAACGCGGAAGCTCATCAGAGATCGCAATCTTTCGCTCTGAACAGGGCAGGAGGCGTTGTCAGCGCAATCACTGGCGACTCCACGTCAATAAGCAGACGAGGTCAAGGTCATCGTAGCTCTTCCTTAGCCGGCCGTCATACGCAGAGACGGGGGAGCGATCTGGGAAGGACCAGCGAGCTCGAAGAGTTTCAAAACGCCAGGGAAAGTCTTAGAAACAGGAGACAGGAGATCCTGCAGCAGGCACACCCGACCCCTCTCGAGGCTTCCCCAAGGCGGGGTGACGGCAAGAGGCTATCCCGGCCGTCCACGCGTCGAGGCCGCGGGCATTCGCTGGACCGCGGGTTCAAGGAGAGGGGCGACAGGAACCAGGGATTCCTCCGGCTGCAGGCCGAGCGGCGGGAAAACCAGATGAAAGGAGTTGGCGGAGGTGATACCAGCGAGGACGATGACCATGAAACGTCGAGCACATCTTCGACCGAAACTGCAACGGCGGCGGCGGAGCATCGCTCCAAAGCGGGACTGCCTGATTTCGGCTCTCAGACGTTCAAATCTGAAATCACCATGCCTTCTCCTATTATAGAGGAAAAAGCGCCTCTGACGACTTCCCCAGCCAGAACCGTCGCCCCTTCCCTGGTGTCGTCAAGCATGGCTACCGCCATCTATCCCAACCAGTCCACAAAGCCATCTTCTCCAGGGAGCGGGCCAGTCAGTTCCGGGAAGCTGTCATCTTCCTTCCAAGACCTGCTGCAGGCCAGCCGAAGTCCGAACTCTCCGAGTAGCAGTGCATCTTCCAGTAGGCGCGTTTCCTTTGACCGCAGCCCGAGCATGTCGCCCACTGCAGAATACAGTATGTCTCCTGACCACTTGGCGAAGGTCGGGGACCCATCCAGGCATCTCCGGCGGGCCATCACCAGCGCCGCTGACAAAAGAGCTAAAATCGAATTCCTGCGAGAAAACTGGCAGAAGAGAAAAGAGATCCTGATACAGAACCAAGGATTTGTCAGCACAGAGGAAATAAAGAGCCCAAAACCAGACGCAAACGCGGTTAAGGCTTTGATATCGGCCAACGCCACTCCAACGGAAGGCGTGATAAAGACTGAAAACGGAGCTCACCACACGCAAATAGCCTTGGCCTCCAGAGGGATTGGATCCCCTCCACTGAGAAGCAAATTTACTTCTGCGACAAAAGCCCAGCTGGAGCAGAAAAAGTTCAACGGGAAATCGGCTGATACATCGGCCAAAGTTTCGCCCAAGCGCATTAACGAGGTAACCACGAAGCCTTCTCTCACTTCTCGATCAACATCACTGAATCAAGATCGTTATGCAACAAATACCGAGGTAGGAAACAAAAAGAAGATCGAGGCAATCTCACCCTCTGCGAGGTCGGGAATGTTTGACTTTGCAGACAAACATACTAAGACAGATCATAATAAAGACGACGAAGAGGATGAGGAGGAGGTGGAAGCGGTGCAAACTGACACAATAATCGTCCCCATCACGCAACGACTCACTGAAGACACAAAGTCTGGAGGAGAGTTTCGTTTCCCTACAAACAAACGTACCGAGGGTAACGAGTTAAACAACATAAATTCAGAAATTAAAACGAATAATCTTACCCGACGAGAAACAAAACAAGAACCAGAATCAAACCACAGGAGTTTTTTTCAACGAGCTCCGACAAATTCAACTTCTCCACACTCGCCATTAGCGCTCCGCACGGCAACAGCCGGAGCTCTGACAGCAGAACCAGAAGAGGGAGATTCCTCGGAATCGAGCAGTGGCACTAATTTATCCTCCGTGGATTCTAGAACAAGAACGCTGACGCCTACCTCTGCCACAGTATCCGTGTCTCCTGTAGACAACAATTCCGCTGAGCTGCCGTCCTTGATTGCTGAAGTGGCGAAACCCCCGGCGTCCCGCGTGAAAATGTCCCAAACAGAAGACCCATGTCTCAGTGCCGAGGAAAACAACCCCAGTCAAAATTATACTAAACAGCTTGCAGTAAAGTCTACAGTGAAAGTCGAACCGCTGCCTGTATCATCATCACCATCATTATCATCATCGGCAACAAAATTCCAAAAGGAGGCGACGACCACGTCAGAGCAAATGGCTAAACAAGGCTCTTCTCCGGCGTCAGCTTCCAATGCCATGACCAAAACTTTAGCATCATCAAATCCTGCCGCAACAACCAACTCTTTGTCAACTGCCACCCCACAAACAACCACGAGCACTTCAGTGTCAACATCCACTCAGACCACTACCACCAGCTCCGTTTCCACTTCCACGTCGACCACAGCGCCTGCCAAATCCTCGAGGGTGTCTTACTCCTCCAGCAGCAGCAGATTCTACAGACCCTACACGCCTGCGGCGTCGCCTTTCGCCCATCTTTACCAGCCTCTCCCCCCTCCTCCTAAGCCTTCTCCTCCCCAGCCCTCCTCCACGTCGCCTGGTACAGAAAAGAGTAAAAGCGATGACAACAAGGAAAACATAATTAGTACCACTCGGGGCGGATCAAGCTCTACATTTCCCAATCAATCTAACCAAGTACACGAGAGTACTCAGCTACGCTGGCAATCCAGTAATAGAACCCACTCCGAGGTCGATGACAAACCGCAAAGTGTAGTCACTAAGTCAGCGAAGGAAACAGAAGATACCGAGACAGATGAAGACAAACAAAGACAATCACATCTCCACAGCAGTAAAGTCGGTAGCATCATTTCTCCACAAACCACACCACCATCATCATCGACAGTTACTGGTCAAAACAGTACCGTCCACACGGCAAGAAACGCGTCACAAGAACAACAAACGCCGACAAACACAATACGCACAACTTTGGATTCGAAAGCCCCCTCAAAAGTTAGTGAAAAAGAACACATCAAAACCACGGACGGCGAACCACAACCAACATCGATCACGCCTTTGTCCCCGCTACAAGCTAAAATAACTACGTGCAGTGGTAGTAGTAGCATGTACAGTAGGTTCTACTCCAACCAAAACACCTTGTACCCAAAATCGCCGGAGACCAAACACAAACAGTTTACGGCAATTGACCAGCACCACCAATACCAGCAACACGAAAGCCCCCAGGACAAGAAGGTGGACGAGACATTCACGCACGCAGAGTCGACCAGGCGGCTTTACGACCCAGCGGCAGCTAGCAAACTGTCCCGCAGCAGAAGACACACTGTGGAGGTGGGTAAAACGCTACCGTCGGGCGTAAAGATTCTGGACCTCTACGACACAGTGGGACAGCAGCAAGGACAGGAGGAGCGGCAACAAGACGGTGATGACATCGGCGAAACCTCGCGCAGTCTCCAACACCGTGCAACGGACACCATCGAGGAAGCGCGGACGGAAAGCGATCAGGCTGAAACGAACACGCTTTCAGCCGCCACCAGTCAGCGATGCATCCCGCAAAGTCCCAGGACACACCACTCCTCGTCCAGGGGCATCATCATGTCGTCGTCGTCGTCAGACTCCTTCTCCAGGGGGAGGATGCCACCCAGACAGCACAGCCTACCAGACAAGCCGGAAGTCAGGTTTGCCGCCGAAGTCGCGGACACTCTCCCAAAACAACACCGCGACCAAGACAGAACAGCAGCGACAACTGCGACACTCGCGGCCGCTCGACAAAGGCAGATATCCTCTTCCTATTCAACCTCGCACTTGTCTACCGCGTCGTTGCCATCCCCTGCTAGTTCTCCCGTCGCTGAAGAGGGCAGAAAATTCGCCCTGAGCCGACAGGACTCCGGTGGAGGCAGCAGCAGCAGCAGTAGTACCACGGGCGTAGACTCCAGCTCCAAATCCATCAAGGACATCGCCAGAAAGAAGAGGGAGCGCTGGAGGCGACTGACCGTGTACTAGAGGGAGGACTACAACATGAAACAAGAGAGACATCTTGATCCTGCTCGATGTTTTAATTTGCCAAAGGCACTATTGCCTGTTGCTGCAACTGTTGATAAATTCCATCATACCCCGTGAACCACAAAGAGAAGCATACGTTCTGCAATTCATTCGCAAAACAAAACAAACAAAAAAATATATCGGTATTTACCGCGTTAATCTTACTTCATTGTATTCTGGTGCTGATAATGTTCCAATGGTGTCATGAATGGACGGGACACTTCCCTACAAGCCTCGAGACAAACCGACGTATTTCGGGTGAACATTCTTTCTGAACATGGACAGAGAAGTATAAAACACCGAAAAAAAAAAAAAAGACTGCGAGTGTCTGCGTGAAAGAGGTTCTTCGGGGCGATGAATTGAACACGGAAACTAGAAGGAAACGCGGACGGAGAAGAGGAACTTTTACTGAAGAAGTAGTCGAAAGGGGAAAAAAAAGTTCTTTTATAAAGATGAGAGGACCAGGCGTATCTCGTTGAGCTTTTTCTAATACTTCTATGGATCATGTACATTCTACGCTACTCCCTTGAGGTATGACTGAATTGGGCAATCGTCGTCGGGCTAATGGGGAGGGGGGGGGGATAAATTAATATGCTTCTGTATACAGCACGTTCTACAGTTGCCGCAGGCTTAATGTGTATTATAATTATACATATTGATACCCTTGAACTTAGCGGTTATTTCTTCTTTCCTCTGATCATTCTACATCCATTAAACTGAAATAGAAAATTATTTGGAAAAAACAAAACATGCTAACTTTTTTCACATTCAAAATCCAGTCGGTAACACACTTTCCCGACCAAAGTTTTAAGTTGGAAAATGAAGAGCCATAATATGCTTTTTCTTTCTTTCTTTTGGGTTTTATTTTTGTTTTGCTTTGTTTTTGATCATTATGTGCCAATGCTCCTGTCATCATAGAATTGCTTATATATTGATGCATGCACTTTGCAAACTTCGTTCGAATGAGATGTGATATATAATGAAGGAAGGAAGTCAAGTGTCCACATATTCAGTCTCTTTGTGCAACAAGTGAAAGACAGAAAACAGAAACAAAAAAATCGTCCTGGAATGAATATATAAGTAATATAAAGTAAAATATTTCATGTTTTTTTTTACATCTACTGCTTGAACTGCAATGCATTATTTTTTTGGATTCTTTGTTACGGTGGACATTGATTAAACATTCAGCTGATACGATGCTCATAATATAGCAACCAGTACGGCAATCTAGACGTTATGCAGACGTTCGCGTCTGGTCTGTGTATGCTATAATTCCATTGAACCTACGTCTCGAGATTGCATTGACATAGCGTTTGAAGCACCACGCACCGTGCGACCCGTGCGCCAATATCTGCCAACAACACGGACAATGCATCGGTATCAACTGGCAAGCTATGATGATACACATTGCTTTTAACTTACAATGTACCTTGACGTTTGAAATAAGATGTTTGTTTTTCTTAGTGGAAAACAAAAGCCAGACACTTCAATAAGTGAACTGTAATAAAAGGGGGCGCATACGACTGGTATCACAGTGACCATTACCATTACGGGACTGACAATAGTTTGATTATGATTTTTCAAAACCTTGTCTGTATGGGTTGCGCTTTTAAAGGACCAGTCTGTGTCTTATAAGAAAAACAAAACGAAACGGGAGGAAATACTGCGCAAGAAATATTGTTCAGTACTTTACTTTAAGCAAAACCCTTTTGGTTCAACCTCAAGATTGGTTATAATGTTACGGATTGCTGTCCGCAGGTATATCTAACTGATCTTATTTCTTGTCAATTCTACTGATTTTATTTTTGTTTCATAGTTTGTTGACTCCGCATAATATAAAGCCTTCGCATTCCTCTTGACAGTGGCGTATCGATTTAATCCATAAGGATTGCATCATTTTGGTTTGAGATGTAGCTACACATTGCTGGCGATCAGCATGTAACACTGGGTTTGTGCCGATGGCTCCATGATTCCTTGTTACTCACTCTACACACTGGGTCTGTAGGCGTGTGGACGATGAAATAGTTTGCATGAGAGAGGAGGGGGAGGGAGAGAGAGAGAGAGAGAGAGAGAGAGAGAGAGAGAGAGAGAGAGAGAGAGAGAGAGAGAGAGAGAGA
>JBCIKM010493248.1:0-10121 GCA_039654465.1 Melibe viridis | reverse complement strand
ACACACACACACACACACACACACACACACACACACACACACACACACACACACACACACACACACACATAGACAGACACACACACACAGACAGACAGAGATGCCAAAATTAAGGTTTCGGATGTAAAAATCTACCACGGGGAGCTTAGGTTAACAGGTTATGGGAGAGAGAGAGATAGACAGAGAGAGAGAGAGGAGAGAGAGAGAGAAAGAGAGAGATAGGAGAGACAGACAGACAGAGAGAGAGAGAGAGAGAGAGAGAGATGGCAATATTAATGTTTTGGACATAAAAATTTACCACGGAGAGCTTAAGTTAACGGGTTACGGGAGGGTGTTGCGAAATTACGGCGAAAGGTTACGGTTGGGGTAAATGGTTGCTTTTTCATGACCAAGGGTTACTTTAAAACGTTCAGAATCAGAAGAACTTTTTTTTATGTGTTTAAAGTGTGATAGCACAATGCATATAAAATTAAAATTTATGACATTTTGTTTACATCAATAAGTTAGACATGCAGGGATAAGCACAGCCTGTAGTATCAACGAAACAGGCTAGCTAATTAACAAAGCCGATAGTGAAACATTTTTAACTAGCCTGTGTTATCTCGCTTGTTGTATCATTCGTAAACCTTTTATCTCAGTGCAAGGACTTCTATACTTGTAGACACACACACACACACACATATACACACACTCTCTCACACACACACTCACACACACAGAGCGAGAGAGAGTGTAAGAAAGAGAGAGAGAGAGAGGATGTGTTGACACAATAAGAAGTGAACAGACACATGCAATCAGTAGACAACTAAATATAACGTAAAATAGGCCAAATCATCGCTCTACATGAGCCTGCCACCCACAGCAAGACACCTGCCAGAAGTCAGGACACGACCCGTCTGGATATTAACGGCCGTCACGCATGACTGTTTGCGAGAATGAATTTAATTTTTAAGGACATCATTATTTAGACTATATATTTTCTGTGTAAAAATTTTTTTTAAAAATGTTGGGCGGGTAACAGTGTCATTAAAAAAAAATTGAATACCAACATATCACCTTAAAGATTCTTTAATATGAGCGACTTTTGACTAAAAAATTAAGTGCTACATCTTTGTTTACGGGAACTGAATTTAATTATCATATTTAACTTCAAACTCTCCTTTATTTATATTGCAGTAATATTGGTGATACATTGAACAACGGAAGAGTTATTGTTGTTTAAAATCAGCGAAATTTGTCAAAAATTGCCGGAGAAAATCCAAGGCGCTCAGAGCAGCTCCGCCGGTGTCTGATGACTCATCGAGCTGTCAGATTGTGATTTATTACCCCCGACGATCGGAGTTGCCGTCAGAAACTAAAAGTTCACTTGTTCATCGCCGTGCGACAAGGATAACTTCACAAATCAATATTTTCCATTTAAGTAGGGACAAAGAGACATTACCTCGCGACCATTTAGTCACTGCGAGACGTGACTCGCGCGCACACGAACGGGAGAGAGACAGAGAGAGAGGCGGGTGACACAACTTGGAGGGTGACTTCAGGAAGGGCGGGGTGGGGGGATGGGGGGAATCAAGCGGTTGGTAGTGAACAGTGAACCTATTGTCTTTTATCTTGGATAGTGAGTTGTAGTAATGGGTTTACTCGCCGCTATTTGTGAATCGTGATACCTCACTTGCACCTGTTTGGCGACAGGTGTGAGGAGCTTTCGTTTGCGTTGTCACGTTCGTGGCGAGCGGTGGGACTCTGCTTTTTTACCTGGACGGGTAGGGTAATAATTGAGTGGAAATAAGATGGAAAAAGAATAGAGGACATGTGCAATATTATTACTGAACGGGTGGTGATGGATAGAAGACTTTTGGATTTTCTCTGCTGAATTATCTTCGCAAATAAGGTCTCATATCAAAACTCTCACTTGGAGGAATGTCTTTTGAGTATTTCATAACGGATAACTTTACAAATATTTTCCCCCCACATTAGTAGCATAGTAGAGAGACAATGAATAAGACGTCGCGCGACAAGAGGCTACTGGCGACTTGGATGAAGGCAGGGGTGGGGGGGGTGATTTGGAGGAAATGCGGCATGAGGGAAAATCAGAACATAGTTCGGAGTTAAGCAGCCGAGGCTGCTACGGGTTTCTTGTTTCTTCAAATTACCCTTTGATGGTAGTTTTAAGATTTCTGTTCATGAAATCTGTATGACTGAATTTTTGTGTGCTTCTCAAATTACTTGTTTATTGTTTATTAAGTGTACAGGCATGTTAATTGCTTTGAGATTAAAATAAATCCTTTTTTATATTCAATAAAGCTGACTCCTAAAGGTTGAATCAAACCTTTTAAATTTTAACAGTTGTTTACTTATCACTTAATGAAAATAAATTTGTTTTTGATTCATAAACACAAAGAAATTATTAAAAATATCGAAACAACATGAAATAATTAGAAAAACTAAACCAGAAGGGATATCTAAATCTAACTTAAAATGATTCCTAGTATCTTACTGTAAGAACAAGGACATCCTGAGTAGACACCCAAGTTTGACAAACCTGACTTCTTAATTGCACAAATAGCCCAATGGGTATTTTTTCCTCTTTTATTTCTTCACTTCACATTAACAATGGTGCATTCGAAATCCTGCGCTGTTTATTTTCTCAGTGAGAATTGGCCTCTGTGTTGATTGTTTCTGCCTTTCAATTTCTTCTCTCAATATGAGTTAAAATCTACAATGAAAAACTAGTTTTCAAACAGTGGAGAAACAGCCCAGAATTGGCCCAGATAACTGCTTTTTAAAGGGTTATTTTCAAAAATATTCCCGGGGGAGCATGCCCCCGGACCCTTCTAGAGGTGCCTCCCGCCTTCGGCGGTCGGAGCTCATGCCTTTAGCAAATGGTTTCAGCCATTTTTTTTAAAGACTACATGCAAAAAGCTCTGAAATTAGGAATGGATGATACTTCTTTTGCTTATAGTTATACAGTGTTGTTAAAGGTGATTTCTTTTTCCGTACCTATGAGGGCTTTTCGTAGGGGGGCTGTTATGTAATGTTCAGGCCAACTGACCTGGGAGCGCTTTCACCCATGGTCCTGTTTTTGTTGTCTTGTTTGCAACTCAGTGGTCATCCCTTATTTCATGCCTTTTGGTACATAACTGTAGGGTCACAAGTTAAACATACTGAGTACTTTTGTACACAAAAGGGGTTTAAAGATCCTGGGTCTTCCTGAACCATTATGCTGTCATGAGTGATGGCCATTCCTTTTCTTTTGAGAGATGATATTTTTTGTCATTGTAAATCATCTCTTTGTGGTGTCTGTGCGTTTAGAGAGTTGATATTTATTTCATAGTGTAAATCATCTCTCTGCTGTTTGTGGTTTGATCTCTGGGCTCCTCTCTGACCCTTGTGTATCTTGGCCCTAAAATCTCCAATAAACAATAAACAATTTCAATGCAAATATTTCTATTTTTGGTTTTAGATTATTTTTTTTACCTTTCATTACTATTTTCTGCTTCGCGGGGTGTGCACCCCTGTGTCAGACAACAACTGACCTGAAGTTCCACTGTGTGTCTTTCCTCAGGGGTACGGATTGGAGAGGTTTTGGAAAAGCGATACTCAGTGTATGCCTACAAAGGCCAGGGCATGTTCAGCAACGTTGTCCGGGCCAGAGATGCGGCCCGGGGCAACACGGACGTTGCCATCAAGGTCATCCGAAACAACGAGATGATGTGAGTCTTGGGTGAATCACTTTTAAAGTGTAAATCAATTCAATTCACTGTGCCTTGATTCAACCCAAAATGGCATCCGCAATGCAAAGCAACAGACAGCATGCATATGAATTGAATATTATAAGTATTATTGTTATTTTTAAAAATGTCTTCAATTATACACCAGTGGAACACGACATATCAACAGGAGTTTATGAAATAGATAGAAATGCTGCCATCATAATACTGATTATTACTTTGTCTGATTATCCCTTTGGTAAATTGTTTTTTCTCAATGAGCAGATCCCACCAAGGCAGCAGCAACTATTGTTTGGCTTAAGATTAGGTAATACCCCCCCCCCCCCCACCCCCCCTCAATATGTATTTCTCATTATGCAATGCAAGATTAGGCACGGTGGACCGATCCTCAGCCTGTCTTCATTTCTTCTGATCCAGAGTTCTTCCCGGCTCCTTGGAGCTGGGTCCTGACACTGCTTAGGCAGTATGAAGGGATATGGGAAAACAAAACACTTTGTCTGAGAAAAGCTTAAGTAATTCATACAGTGTAAAACTTCAGTTTTTATTTTCTGTGGAAGGTTGTAAAAATGTTTTTTTTAAAATTTAGTTGAATTAATTTCATAACACTTCATTTCTTTATACCTGAGCCTACCTCACTGATATAACGATGCTGATGATTGTACAATTCAAAGACATTTTTTTTTTTTTTATATGGCTAAATTATGGGAAGTTTTATGGGAAAGGTTTGTCTACGTTAAATGAATTAATTTTACTTGAATTATTATCATACTATTTCCAAAGGCCAAAACTAAGAAATACTTGGGAGAGTTTAAACTCTTACCTTACTGTGCCTACACAATTTGTTAGCTCTTTTTGCCTACTCACCAATAAAAACACCCAGAAAAATACTAAAACTAATTTCTTCATATCTCAGAATTCAACTACAGGGTGACACACAAAACAAAGAAGTACTTCAAAAAACTGAATAACTTCTGTATCATTGCTAAGAGCCAAACCATATTTTGAGGACATTAATTTCAGTCTATATATGACATTTTAAATGCACTAGTAAAAAAAAGCCAAAAACAAATTTTATTAGCTGTAAAAGAAATTTTCTTAAATTGCAAGATGAGGATTCAGATTTTTTGGATCAAGTGGACTTTTCTGATGAGGCATGTTTCTTTCTTTTGGGACTTGTGAATCCAATGAGGAGGTGCACGACCCCAAGACTTGCCTGCAAAGGCTGACACATTCAGCAAAGTGTACAGCGAGGGTATCACTCTCCAAGCATGGAATCATAGGACTTATTAACTGGTTTGAGGATGACAATGAGCTTGCCACGACAGTGGAAATAGCACCTCGTCTCAAGGTCGTAAATGGTTCTTAACAGTTCATTGTCAACAAAATGGTGTTGTTAGAGCTGAACAATGGTCCCAATATGATGGTTTAACAGCTCACTTATCAAATGATTCTCTTCTGTTAGGCAAAGGAACTCATTGACCAAATACTTTTTAATATAAAACATACAATTTTTTTTTTACGCACTTATATGAAATGTTACCATACGGTCATACATAGGTTTAAATTGATGTCATGATAGAAGACAGAACTGTGTGGAGGTCCCATGTTGAATCTCGGAGAAATCCGCCGTAGGCAGGCAGGCATGACAATTTTGTTGTGCTGCAAAAGATAGAACAGGAGTTATTCAGTTTTTTTAAGTACTTCTTTTTTCCGTTTTACCCTGTACTAAGGGATTCTCAGATTTAAAAAATCCCTCTTCTATTAAATGATAACAATCATATACAGTTGAAATATCCAGACTACTTTCGGTTGCTGTCTAGTTTTCCAACTCATATTTTTGGGTCCTAAAGTGGGGGGGGAAAAAAAAGGGAATCTGCTTTCCTTTAAATTTGCATTGAAGAAAAACTCTTTTTCCAAGCATAGTGTTAATTGGATTGCACCCATTTACAATGCCATCATTTGCATTGTTTTCCTCCAATCATTTAACTTATTTCAGGTTGAAGACTGGGATGAAGGAATTGGAGTTTTTAAGGAAGCTGAATGATGCAGACCCTGATGACAAATTCCACTGCCTTCGCCTTTGCCGTCATTTTTACCACAAGCAGCATTTGTGTCTGGTGTTTGAGTCGTTGAGGTCAGTGAACCATTAAATGTTTTGTTCATATTGTGCTCATTTGTTTTTTGTGTAGTCAGGGTGGTTAAAATAAAGAATAAAACCCTGCCATGGCTCCAAGATACTTATTGAAACTTATTGGTATATCTGACCTTTTGGAACAGAGAATCATGTGTTGCTGACAGGAGCCCACCAAAAAAAAAAAAAGAATGCAGAATTGGCAATTTTCTGTAGATCCCCAAAAAACCCAAAGTTTTGGACACAAACAAATTTGAAGTGCTCTCGGAATGTTCCAAATATTTAGTGTATAATTTTTCTTTAGGATGACTGCCCATGAATTTCTCGTTGCTACCAACATCAAATCGAAAGGAACATTTTCCATGGTTTTGAACTTTTACGAGTGGAAGTTTGTGGAAATGAAAAGTTTCAAATCTTTTTAGTTAAGCACCCAATAGATTTTGTTCAGACTCGTGTGTCATACCATTGTTTATTTATCCTGTCCCTTCCAGTATGAACCTGCGTGAAGTGCTCAAGAAGTACGGGAAAGATGTCGGGCTGCACATCAAAGCCGTGCGGTCATACTGCCAACAGCTACTGCTTGCCCTGAAGTTGCTTAGAAAGTGCAGCATTCTGCACGCTGACATCAAGCCCGACAACATCTTGGTAAGGTTTTTATAAGCATGTCGACTTTCTGCCCTGCAAAATGATGAGGCATGTTTCATAACTGCCAGAGTTTTGCTAATCAGCTGATATCCACTGTTTTGATTTACTGCTATTCTAATATGCGGAGCAGCACTGTCCGGATATGTTTATTTTCTAATTATATGGTTAACTTTCCATTGCTGCGTTATTGGTTGTTTTATTATGCTATGGCTACTTATACACAAAATTACAGCTTTCCAGGTATAGATAATTCATGTCTTTCATTACTACTCATTTAAGTTTCTCATTTTTCCCTCTTTTTTTTTTCTTGGAAGTCTTTCTCCTTTTGTGACTTTTTGAAATTCCCCATTGGCCTCAATGATGCTTGCACATCCATGATATTTTTTTTTTTGTGGGGGGGAGGGGGGGGGGTTGTTTTAAGACTTTTCTTGAAGCGGATTTTTATACTTTAAAAGCTTAATTTTAATTATTGAAGTTCTAATTTTATTTTTAGATACTTAGGTTGGGACCAATTCAAAAAATTGCTGGCTTTTTTTTTTCTTCTTCACTTCTCATCAGCACTGATCTATGGGTCGTCAAAACGGGGCTAATTCCAGCACATCATTAGATCACACTCTCTTTTGAACATGCCCTTGTTGACATGAAAAGAACTCAGAAATAACATGTAGAAACCACTGACCCTCACTTTTTAAATCTAGAATCAAAGCTTCACATCTCTGTCATTAATTGTTTGGGAAGTACTTAACATTGACTTAAGTAAGGACTCTTTAATAATTCTTTTTTTTTTTTTTTTTTTGTCATCCCCGAGTCTAGTTTTGCTGCCGAAAGGCGTGGTTTGTTAATAAATCTTTCAGTTTTCTGTTATGAGGGATGGGAATCTGCTTATTTTTGTAAGGAGGGATGATATTTTTAGTCATTGAAAATAATCTCTGTGTGGTGTTGACAGATATTTCTTTTTGTAATTGTAAATCATCTCTGTATTGTTCGGTTTGATGTGTTCCCTCTTTGAATTCATTCTATCATCTTGCTTTCCCTTGGGCTTTACTTTGACCTTCTGTATCGTGGGGCCCTGAAACCACCAATAAACAAACAAATGTCAGTTAAAGGCTAACTTCATCACATTTTATCATACTTTTATTTGAGCCTGATTGTTCAATATTGCAGCTTTTAGTGTTTTTTTAAGATGTTGTGCTGCAATATTTGATGGTTCGTCCAAACTTGATGAATCAATTCAAATTCTTTGTTTATGATGAGTTATTGGTTGCAGAATCAGTTTGAATCCTTTGGCTGTTGTGACCAGTCATTTGCTGCAGAAAAAATGTAGAGGGATTCTAATTCTCACAGTTGAGTATTGAGATGAATGCCATTGCTATATTACAGTGGTTTGTTGAGGAATTTTTTGTTACAGCATTCCAAACATTTTACGGCAGACAGAAGAGTTATCTTATTATGAAGTTTTTGCCAGATTATTTCTTTTTATTGCGCTTTTGTGGAGAGATTCATTAATGAAAATGTAAATTTTTCAACACTACAACAAGACTTACAATAAGCATTAAGTGAAAAATATCAAGTTTTCTTCACCACAACATGACAAATTAATAATTGAAACAAATTTTGTTGTTGTGCATATATCTTTTCAGGTAAACGAATCCAAGATGGTTCTGAAGTTGTGTGATTTTGGTTCTGCATCTCACGTATCTGAGAACGACATAACGCCGTATCTTGTGAGTCGATTCTATAGGGCGCCAGAAATCAGTAAGTATTTGTTATTTATTCTTTGGTAGATATTTTAAATGCTGGTTTATCAGGATACTCTGAAATTGTAGTCATCAATGTAATGTCTTTGAATTTCGCTGTCACAGTTATGAGAGATTAGTAAATGTCCAATGTTGCATTCATTGAGCACGTTTGCCCATCCATAATTGAAGGTTTGAGTCCAATATCTTGAAGAGCTCTACTGTGTGCTTGATATTACATTATCACAATCCACTTCACATATGTGATGGAGAATTTCATTGAACTTTCATCGAGATCTTATTTTACAGTTGGCTTAATTAAGGATCATTTTAATCTCACCTTACTACTAAAATCAGAGCTATATTAATTTATATGAAGTATCTGGTTTCGAGTTTGCGAGTTTTATGAATTTGTAATCATGAGATAGTGGGGAAGAAAATCCCCAGTACACATCACACGTATTGAAGAGTTGAACCTGATCTTAGTCTAAAGCTTTTCTATTTTCATTTTAATTGTCTACTGATTTCCCTGAAATTTCATAATATTGATAAAAGAAGGGCTATATTTTAATTGTGGTCAATGTTAAATGAACTGTATTATTTTTTTCCATTTTCTTTTTTTTTTTTTTCCTCTTTCAAATAGGTTTTTTTTCTTCCTTGCTTCCCCCTGATAGCATAACATGATATTCATTGAAATTGAAAATGGCAGTATCTGCATAAGAAGCTGCTACATTTAGTTTCAATGCTTTTTCTTTCCACTGCACCACCTCAACTGTTAAGTGCATCCTTTGTTTTGACTTAAAAGGATTCTCAAATAGATGTTGTGAAATCTGCAACATTCTGAATGTGTTTAGTTTAAAATTCTATTCTTATTGCAGTCCATTTTTTATGATCAGGATACGTTTTTTTTTGTTTTTTTTTATAATATATTTTTGGAAATTTGTTATGCTTTTATATAAACATATATACATCAATATTGATCTTTTCTTATTGGGACGTCATATCTGCCAGGTGATATAACCCTGTTTGTAGAAAAAGATATTTGAGAGCTTGAATTTAAAAAAATAAAATCCTCCTTTTTTTATTCTTTTTCCCCTCCCTTCCTCCCTTTTCCCTTCTCCCCTCCCCTTTTCCCCACTCACCCTCCCTGTCTCTTTTGCCTGAAAACCCCACCACCCTCCTCTCCTTGATCACACCAGTTCTGGGTCTGGGCTACGACCACAACATTGACACCTGGTCGGTGGGCTGCACCCTGTTTGAGCTGTACTCTGGCAAGATTCTGTTTCCAGGCACCTCCAACAACGACATGCTCAAGACTATCATGGACTACAAGGGCCGCATCCCCAACAAGATGATCCGCAAAGGAATGTTCCGGGACCAGCACTTTGACAGCTCCTTCAACTTCATGCACCACGAGACGGACAAAATCACGCAGAGGGTAAGGCTGTGTGTTTGCTTTTTCTTGTCTTTTAGTTTCCTAAAAGTAGCTCATTTGGCAAGGTATTCGACTCTCGCGGCAAAGGGTTCAGGTTCAAAACCTCACTGGGACTGTCGTACTATGACATAGACATGATGGGTGATTCCTGTTGGCAACGGTGAATAAATAACCTATTCACTTCATGGATGTCTAAGCCACTGCACTTTCGTGTTCACAGGCAGACGTGCCTCTTTCTTTCTTTCTTTTTTTTGTTTGTTTGTTTAAATTTTACTGTTTCTTTGTGCAACAAGATTAGAAAAGATTTAATAATCCAGTGGTTGGAAATTATATGTGTAGGTGTGACATTTTGCAGGGATATATTTGGTTTAACCTTCGCAGTACGTCGCTATTTACCCACAAGTTGTACGTCGTGGGTCGTTTTTGACCCATGCATTTAAAGA
>JBCIKM010493028.1:0-10122 GCA_039654465.1 Melibe viridis | reverse complement strand
CTAGATGACCAAAGGGTTTCATGTCTTCGGTTATTTTGTTACAAATTATGAATGAAAACATTGGTAAGGGGGAGGGGAATCTAAATTGAAATTTAATTGGTCGTTTTGAATTTTTCCGTTGAATTTTTGGCTCTTTTCCTTTTTTTTTTTTCTTCCAATAGTTTTCATGATTTTTTATACACTGACTATAAACAGAATATGAAGATATAATATGAAAATATTTTGTATTGTTTATGATATGAATGAAAATCTGTGGCTCTTAGAACTCCGGCGTGTTGTGCGTGTGGGGGGGGGGGTTCATGCGGTGACTGCCCGTTGTTGGATCAGGGGGGAATAGGAGTTGTGCAACAGTATTTTAATTCTGAACGACGCATGTCGGTAAAGAAATGCTGTTAATACGTGGCGGATGAATATATTAGTTTTTAAAAATCTACTCCCCCCCCTCAATTTTTTTCTTTTTCTGTGGATGTTGCTATTTTCACTTGCCTGTTGTATCCATGCTACTAACTGTATGCTCTCACGTTGTCTTTCCTGATTTTTATCTTTTAATGTATCAAGCCGTGTTCGTAGTAACTACAGGCATGGTCGGTCGGTCTCTCTCTCTCTCTCTCTCGACAATATTATCAGTTTTCTGCGTTGTATTTTTAGCTCGTCTGTTGCACCAATGCTAGCGTAGCCTGCCGTGTAAATTCAGTTTACTTTTGTGTTGTTTTTTCTTTGCCTGTTTGTTGTTTTTTCACGACAAACAGTGTTTAGTCGTAGCAAATGCGGAAAGTAAATTGGCAGGTCGGTCCAATCTTTCAACATTATGGTTACAAAAGTGAGGGAACAAATGGCTGTTCCCGGAAGCTTGCATAACCTGGCAACGGTTCGAGAATTCCCGAAAAAAATGGGTACGGTCAATTCAGTCTCCAAACGCTCTTCTCGTTATATCCACCCCTTCCCCAACCCCCCAGGAAGAGGGGGAATGGAGGGGGGCACTCTTGTAAAAACGCCGGTGATAACGGATGCATTGCGTTTATAATGTAAACAATAATCGGCACACGCCCCTTCTGCTTAAGGTATCAGTCGACGAGTTTATGCCCTAGGGGTGAGAAAGGTCAGGAAAAGATGAGAGATCTCACCCCTGTGCCTCCCTCCACCCTCCACACAAGCCGCAGACTATGCAAAAACAGACTCGTTCGCACACATGGATAGCTGACAGGGCTTGCCGAAAGACCAGCTCTCATGACAGCCCCGCGCTCCCCCTGCCTTGCACTAATAATACTATTGTGTACTGCTACTACAACTACTACTACTCTCTCTCTTTCTCTCTCCGGCCTATCATTTTTTTTTTTTTTACTTACCGACTTTATCTAGTCTGATCTCGATCGGCCGGCGACGCATTTATCAAAATCTCTATTGGCCGGCAAACTTTAACCAATGATGCTGAAAATATTCATGATTCCATGTCAGAAATCTGAAAACTTGAATGAAAAACAGTTCAAATTTTCCTGAACCCCTGTAATTCCTTTCCAGAGTGTCGAAATAACTCTTCATGTTATGATCAGTTTAAAAAAATACACAAGCAGATTTTCAAACATTTATAAAAATATAATAAAAACCTAGAGCATCTCACAGTGCGTATCTCCACCAGCTGGTCAACGCTGGGGTGTCCCTTGACTGAGTGGCCGCAAAACTTTTCACTCATCAGGAGGCCCAGGTTGGTCATGTAGCTGGACATGAGCTGGTTCTTCACGTCCAGAAAACTCATACCCTGAAATGCAATGTTTCACAACAGAATATAAAAGAAAGAGTGGTCTTGCTGAGGTTGGGAAGTGCTAGTCATTAGCATGACTGTAAAGAAGCACTTTGTTAGTAAATATCAATCAATTCAAAATTATCTTAATCCGGGGTTTTGTTTTCTATTTTACTAACTATAGAAGAACACACAGCACAATCCTTATAAAAAATGATGGTTACTAAGAACCGATTTTTAAGCTCCTTATGAAGTCATTAAATAAATCCTGACTGATATGAAAAACTACTGATACAAAGCACTCTTTAGAATGTCCCAAGCTGTTCTTTATATCAGTGTTCTACTGCAGTAGCAAAACAGCTGCATAGGCAGGTATAAAAGTAATGCAATTCCAGTTAGGCCTTTATATATTAATTGGGTATATGAAGCAGATTGCTCACAAAGAAACAGCAAACAGATTAGATGAATGATGGCACTGCCTACTGAAAATATCCTGATATATGGGGGGGAAAAAATGGTGATCTTAGAAAAACAATTTACCTCTTTGGTAGATGGCCCATCCTTCACTTTGTCTATTAGAGCCGTAATGTGCTGAGAAAATTCCCCACTGGACTTTTTAATGTCTCGCAGCAGAGCGAGGGCCTCAGGCAGATCCCTTTCCACCACATCCTTCATGGTGGCACCTCAAAGAACTGTTAGGAAGAACAAAGAGGTCCTTTTATATCCGATTCTGAACAGATCGATTGATAGTTAACAAAGAAAGTAAGGACAATTTTTTTTAAAAGCCAAAATATCAGACTCATTCCTGATCCCTCCTCCATTAGCCTGTATTTTGTCAGTCATGTTTCAGTTTACTTTCAAATAAAAACAAACAAAAAATCATTTTAAAACACAATATATGTTAACCTATAAATTTGTAAAGCAACACCAACCTGTAGAGCGCACAGAGACAGTTTCAAATCTATTGATTAAGGTTTGCGGATTGGAATAAATTGCCTGGTCATTTAGAAAGAGTCTTGTTTTTCTTTCAAAAGCAAAAAAGAGGTCTGAGTATGCGGCCCTACTTAATGAAGCATCTCTTCTCTCCAGAGGGAGGAAGAAAATACAAAATAATAGAGAGGTGTTGACAAGAATGATAGGAGTGAAATATAATGAATGTGGGTTGAAAATATGGAGAACAACCACGAGCATCCTCAAACCAACCCCATTGAGAATGGAAAGTTAATGTAAACAGTCAGTCTTGTAGTCTGAAAATCCCTCTTCTCAAACAGCTTCAGTCTGTGACATGCTCATTGCATCTGACCCACGGCTAACTATAGACAAATAGATAAATGTAGTAAGCCCTGATCTGACCCTTATTAGTTCAGTCCAAAGGCCCTTCACAATATAGCTCTACAGTTTTTATCTAACTGGTAGTATGCATACCGGGTGACTGGGGATCACATGGCAAAATGAAGCTATTTGTAGTGTAAGAAAAGTTATGTGTATATATTTTAATCCTCTGTAACTTTCATTAGATGCAACGTCTCCATCGATGGATGCTAAACCAGCTTTCAGTTGGCCTAGTTAGTTATCTATGTTACAGACACTATCTTCGACGCTATGTCAAAAGAGTCAGGAGAAATGTGAGAGAGGGATCGGAAAGAAGGTGAGCCTACCTCTCTGTCCGTATTTTATCGTCAATGAAATAGGTTTGTGGAAATTATGAAAAGTAGGGTGTTAAAGTGTCCGCACCAGATGAAAGTGAAAGCTCCTTGTTTCTCTTTTGGTAAAGGAAGGGGAATACACATGCGGCGGAAAAGGAAACAGAAATAATACCCTACTTTCGTTTTTATATTCCCAAACTGAGTGTTTTTTGGCATACGGAATGCCAATGAGAGGAACATAATTCGGAATAATATTTGTTCGATTTCGGAAAATTGTTCGTCCTCAATCGAAGTTTTGTTAAGCTGTGAAGCTGACTCTTGTTTTGTCATTGTGATCGATGAGGGTATTTGTTTAGTCTTTTTTTCTGGAAGTAAATAGCGAGGATCTAATTTGGTCTCATTTTCCCTCAGTTAACGTCTTTTTTTCTGTCACAGTATGTCGAAGAGGCGTCACAAATGGGCCATCGAGTTTGTGCCATCTGGAAGGTAGGGCATGGATGCAGTTGTGAGTTGTGAGATAAATTTTCATATGTAAAACATTGATATTCGAAAGTGAGTTTGTTTTAAGGTCTTATGATTAGACATGATCTAATCTTAAAGGTGAAGCTGAAATGATAAGACATTTAAAAGTGAAGCTGACAGTGTATCTGATCATAATTTAGGCCTGGTAAAAGGACTCAGAATTCTGTGATGAAAACCCACCACAAATAAGAGAAGTGACTGTTCAGACCAGTCCAAATAGACTTTGAATGAGTCTGACGTAGATGAATTATCTCAAGAACTGTAGGCATTGTGCATGTGACATCAAAACTGCCCATGATCCCCTTATGTCGGCTCCTGCAGGCTTACCGGTCAGTGAGTGAAATCTCACATCAGCTGGCTGGCCACGACGCCAGAAGGGTTGTTTACGTTGATCATTTCACAGCTTGCTCATTTTAACACCAAAATGCTTCAATTACATCACATTTCTTTAAAATAAACTTGATATCACCAGAAAGACTAACGAACAGAGGTCAAGGTATGAATAACCAGTAGCAGATTCATGCTTACTTACACACAAGAATAAGAGAGATATAGAGAGAATGGGGGCCAGAGGGGAAGGAAGATAGGGGAAGGGTAAAAGATGTTCATGTTCAAATCGTCACAGATAATAATGAAGCACTTGAGATTTTTACGGCAATAATGATTATTCACACAATTGTACTAACACTGAGAGATAGATATAGCCGCTTGTTGCAGGCCCAAACCGGAAGTTTGGCATGATATTGTACGAATAAACTGTAACCATTGTCAAAAATTTAAGTTTTGGTTTACACATTGTTGTTGATATTTCAAGAGAATATTTATTTATCACTGTCTTTTGTTTAGCTACTCAGTATTTTTTAAAGGAAGAGGCTAGCCAAAGTTCTTGAAGGCAAGACAGCTAGTTATTTTGTCCTTATGTTCTTTTAAGACTCCTGGACAAGCCGTCCTTAAGTATGGCTGTATACTACCAGTCTATATGTACTTCAAATGACTATAATTACAAAAAGTGAAAAACAATGATTTGTGGGGAAATGAAATATCTTTGTAATATAAAATATTTGACCGGCAATTGATTAAATCAACGAAACATCCAAATGAAGATTTCTATGGTTTTAGAGCTTCTTAATTTCACATTTAAATGTAAACAACCATTTTCTTACAAAAATTTCATAATTAAACAAATAATAACAGATTGAAAGAAACTATGCTCTCTGACCCAAGTCCGTAGAATTCGCCATATACGTAGTCTCATTTATCTCTGCTTTGACCATCAGGTCTCGTGGAGATCGAGCACTTCTCCCCGCCCAAGACAACCTGCCTGCTCCAGTAGGGTTTGTTGATTCTTCCAGTGTAGCAGACAGAGCCAAAGAGGCGGATCCCTCCCTGATTGTCAAGGTATGCTTTTTTCATATCTCTCGTTGTTCCCAGGATGGTTGGAAGTCATTCGTCAAAGTGGGAATGGAGTCCAGGGCCTGCCAAGGCACCCATCGCTTGGCCATGAAGGCAAACCCATCCACCACTTAGATTACCTATTTTTTCCTTTCTTTCTATTGCTTTGTCTCTTCTCAGCACAGTGAATATGCATTTTAAACTATTTTTTTAATGTCATCTATTTTCCAATGTCAGCTCCTACTTCTGTTATCTTTAGATTTGTTGTAAATTATAATGCAATTATGGTCTTTCTATGTATTTGAGAAAACAGATAAAAAGCCTACCAGATATCTAATTATTTGATCCTGTTTTTAGGGGTTTGTTTTGCTTTCTTGCTATGGCTTTGACTGATCTCAGCAATATATCTACAGGCCTTATTAATTCACAGGATAGGTTGTCGTTGCTGTTGCAGAGGTCTTGGGACATTGCCCCGGGAATATAAATCTACTGGCATTATTTCCCTACTTTATTTATCGTGTATTGTCGTTGATATTGCAGAGGTCTTGGGACATTGTCCAGGAAATATAAATCTACATGCATTATTTCCCGTACTTTATTTATTGTGTGTTGTTGTTGCTGTTGCAGAGGTCTTGGGGCATTGCCCCGGGAATATAAATCTACAGGCATTATTTCCCGTACTTTATTTATCATGTTTTGTCATTGATATTGCAGAGGTCTTGGGACATTGCCTTGGGACCCATCAAGCAGGTGCCTATGAACATGTTTATCATGTGGATGGCTGGTTCCTCCATATCCATCTTCCCCATCATGATGGTTGGCATGATGTTCTTCAGGCCCATTCAGGCGATGCTGGCGGTACAAAACAGTGAGTCCTGTCCCATTTTCAATATTTTGCCTTTGTTGCTCCATCATGTCCCTCTATCTCACTCCTCTCCATCTTTGTCTGTCTTGTCTTCTTCCGGTCCCTCTTCTCTCTCTCTATCTCTCTCTCCCCTCTCACTCACTCCCTCCATCCTCTCTCTCTCCCCCCCCCCCTTCCCTCTCTCTCTTTCTCTCTCTCTCTCTCTCTCTCTCTCTCTCTCTCTCTCTCTTTCTCTCTGTCTACTCTCTCTCTCCCCCTCTCTCTCTTTCTGTGTGTGTGTGTGACACCCTGTCTTTCTCAAAATGCCTTACTGTCACTGTTCATCTTTTGTCCTATTTTGTTCAGTTGATAGGGCCACAGAGACATTTTAGAACAGTAGGCCTAAATTCTTGGTTGTGAAACAAATGGTGTTTTTAAAGAAGTAATATTTAAGAGAATAATCCATTCTATATCGCTGTGAAAAACACACTGTTATTAAAAGAATGATGGTTCAACCATGTTTTCTTACATTTTTATTCAAAGATCTGTTTGCATCCTTTTTATTTCAGCTTTCAAAAGTATCGAGGGGAACCAAGCAGCCTTCCAGAAGCTGGTGTACTGTGTGGGCAACATGCTGTGTCTAGCCATGGCCGTGTACAAGTGCCAGACAATGGGGCTGCTCCCAACACACGCATCCGATTGGTTGGCGTTTGTACAGCCACAACAGGTGAGAAGTGTTTGTGGATAGGTGAAGACTGATTTTCAGTTTTAAGATATAGTGGAATCCGGATAAAGTCAACACCTCAGCACCTAGAAAAAGTGTTCACTTTAAATAAGCAAGGTTGACTTTATCGATTTGCAAGGATGTAAACATCTGAATGAAAAAAAAAATGTACTGCATGGCCTAGTTTTTATTTTGATTTGTTGTTTTTTGTGTGTGTTTGTGTATAACATTGTTTGTTATTTCCCCGGACATAGTGAAATTCGGGTAAAAGTATGTTTTGTTTTTTGCTCGTTTTAACAAGGAGGCAAACTCTAGGACTAAACCAGCAGCAGAATGAGAAAAAGCATGCAAATCATCTCACTGAGCTCATATTACCGGAGATGGTGTGAGCAGTCCTTGTGGTAGTAACCTACTACACGGCTGATATTTTTGTAGGTACATGTTGTGTGATGCTGAAGTAGACAAGGTCGATGGGCCGGGTGGACACTTTACACAGACGTAACTTGAGAGCAATATCCAGCAGTCGTTGAAGCAAAACAAACGCGTGAGATTAGTCTCAGGCATTTTGTTGTTGATGGAGATGCAGAATGTGCTTGCTTCACGCTTCTGTGTCTTCCCCCTCCTCCCCCCCCAGTTGTATTGTTGTGGTGCGTCAAGGGACCAAGAGGTGTTTATTTAACCTATCCTTTGTTGTGCATTACGTTGATAGGTTGGAGATGAAGAGAGGCCAGTGAAACATTATCTATTACCCTTTTATTGCAAAGATCTTACCACTCTATTCTGTCCCACAGTGTTGACTTCATTAGAATCTAAAATACTAAGATAAAGAAGGGAAAAAAATGGACTGCTGCCAAATGTTGATTTCAAGCAAGGGTGCTTTATCTGGATTCCACTTTAAATTGATGTTCAGCATCAGTCCTTATTATAATTATTATTGTGATTTTTATTATTATTATTATTTATATAATTTCAATCTCGGTCACCTTTTTTCTTGTGTCTCAGATTCATCTGCTTCAGTGTAAGTGACAATAGATGTTGAATATTTGACTTTGTTACTTTCTCCTGAGCTCCTCCATGCCTCATGTGCTGTGGGATCCTAAAACCACAAATAAACAAGCAAGCAAACATTATATTTTAAAGTAATTCCAAGGAGTTTTTAATTGCTCTCACGAGTTTTGAACAAAAATTTTAACTAGTTGTGTTTCATTTGTTTTTCATTTTTCAACAGAGAATGGAATGGTCTGGTGGCGGTTTGCTGTTATAGAGCACTTCTAGTGGACGGCTGTGGTCGCTGTATCATCACCATTCTTCTTTATTTATAAAATATCTTTTTCCTGTGTGTGGCTGTAGGGGGTGTCAGTCTCCTTTTAACAAAAGGTGTATGCCTGTATGTGTGATTCAGCATTGGATTGGTCCCCAAAGACATTTCTGTGTCCCCGAATGTGTGTGTGTATCTGGCTATGAGTGTGTATGTGTAATCTGCTCTTCTGTACGTGTGTGTGTTTGTGTGCACGTAAGGATGTCGGTTTGTGAACATCTGAATGTGTGTATCTGTGTCCTTTCACCTCATGTAAAGATCGTGAACAGATCTTAGTTGTCCTTGATTATCTAATCTCTTTTTTTTATTATTATTATTAATCTAGGGTAAGGCTTTTACTTTTATTCAGAGCATAATTATATTGAAGGGTTCCTTCTTCATCTATGTTATAGGTGCTTGCTCTACCTATTCATTTGTCTTGCTTTTCTTTCTCTATGGAGTTTTTCTCTACCTCCCATGTGAGAGAAGGAAAATATAAACTTTTTGACATTGTTAAAATTGTGTGCATCATTTCCTACATCTACTGTGTTTGATTTTGGAATGTTGTGTTGTTTTGGGAGGGGGGGGGGTCTTTTGACAGTTGTTTTAGTTTTAATTTGAAGCAGGAAAAAGAAGAATTGTTTTTTATGCGAGTTGAGCTTGAAAACAATTAAACCTCTAAACCACACAGCTTAGGTTAGTCTTGAACTTGTTTGTATGCAATTCATCAAATCCTTGATGAAATTGGTCCTGTCATACTACATGAATATATAGCTGTGTTCAAATCGTCACTTTGCTGCAAGCTTTCTCTAACTTATTCATAAAACTGTGTGATTTATGTAACTTACTCATGTAACTGTGCAACTTACAGGAGTCTTGCACCCCAGTTGTGTCATGGAGCTCTAAAACCACCAATGAACAGACAAATTCTTCTAATCTATTGTTCAATAGAGCTTAGCGATTTGATTTTATTTTTAAATTTGGAATTGTTTTTGTGGTTCAAAAAGTGAATAATATGAATCACTTTTATCTTTCGGTTACTTTGCTGGACAAATTTATCACATTGATGAATGCCACTAAGACTTACAGAGAGAGAAAGAGAAAGAAGGGATGGGGGGTGGGGGAGGAGAGAGAGAGAGAAAAAAGAAATAGGGCGTATGTTTGTCTCAGTGGAAGGGCTTATATTGTATTTTGGGAGAGGATAATTTATGTATGTGAATTTTTTTATTTTTTTTTGGTAAATTCAATCGCCCTTTATTTCAACCCTAGCATCAATACCTCTTCTAAAGATTTGATTGTGTATATATTACTTTTACACAACAGCATCACAGGGGCAATTCTCATTGTGGTTGTTGTTGCACCATTGCCATTTTTCATTTTTGTTGCTCGTATTTCAGATTTTTTTAAAATAAACATTTGCACCCATAAACTTGAGTGGATGCTTTTTCCTATAGATTCCTTGGATTGTTGTTCCTGATGAGAAGCCAGCGTATTTTGTAGCCCGGCTAGTCAATGGCTTTGTCTTGTCCTTCTCTGGACACTGTTCTCACACAACTATTTTCATAGTCTAGGATAGCGGGAAGTTGATGGGAGTCCCTGGTGGACTCTTCTAATTCTGTTTCCCTTCTTTCATACTGAAGCTATCATCTTACTCAACTTGTTTCTACTTTTCTTTTGTGGCATGCGGTTGGTAGGTGTCCCTTGTGGGCATTTCTTTTTCTGTTTCTTATCTTTTAAACTGAATTCATTGTCTTACTTTTACCCCTTTTTCTGTCATGTCCTATTTGTTGTCTGGTTTGCAACTCAGTGGTCATCCCTTTATGTAGGTACTCCAAACCCGCTTCAAAGTAGGCAAACGAGGACGGTATCCCGATAATTTAGATCAACTTCACAGATCGATAAAACAAAAACTATCAAAGATATGAAAATAAAACTTAAACCATAATAAAATTCATTCTT
>JBCIKM010492918.1:0-10123 GCA_039654465.1 Melibe viridis | reverse complement strand
ACTTTCCTCTGGGCTCCTCTATGACCCTCGTATGTCGTGGGGCCCTAAAACCTCCAATAAACAAACAAACAAACAAACTGCTTTGGAGAGATGATATTTTTTGCCATTGTAAATCATCTCCCACTGGTGTCGATATGTGTTTTGAGAGATTTATTTTTTTAGTGTAAATCGTCTCTCAGCTGTTTGTAGTTTGATCTGTTCCCTCTTTGAACTAATTCTATCATCTTACTTTCCCCTGGGCTCCTATATGGGGCCCTAAACCTCCAATAAACAATACCAAAGGGGCAGCATTAGACTTTCCTTGGTATTTCAGCTGAAACAGAACTCAGTGCTTTGTACATGAATCAAACCATGCAGACATTTATTACCTCCACCCCCCCCCCCCCTCCCTTCCCCTGTCGTTGTTCCTGATGGACTCTACTTCTGTTTCTTCGTTTCATTACATTTTGATTTTGAAAGCGTTAGAAAAAAAAAGACAAAATAGGCAAACCTTTGGGCAAAGATTGAAAAACACTTTCAATTAAAAATAAAAATAAAACGGAAAAGACAAGAAGTTAGTAGTAGTAGTAGGTACAATTTTAATTTGGAATTCTGACACTTTCATAGACATTTTTTTCATATCACAAACATTTAAGCTTAACTGACACATTTATGAAATTGAAATTTAAAAAAGGGAAATTACGACAGAATATAAAGAAACTGAAAGCATATGATCACCATCAATTATCAATAATCACAATTCATCATTAATTATAATACTTCAGTTTCAAGAATGACTTCTGAGCTTTTTGGGGCATGGTCTCAAATGTTTCTGTAAATTATAATAAATGCTTTTCATCTTTTTTTTGTGTTCTTTAAACAAAGAAATGAAACAGGAAAACCGGTGAGAAATGGTACGATTTGGAAAGTGCACAGACAATCTATTATCCCTCTATTATTACAAAGATGACCTTAGAAACATTTCAAGTGTTTAATAAATAAAGATGGCTCCACAATTTATTGTAGCCAAAACATTTTGACAGGTACTTAGCAGGTGTGAGCAAACAATGTAATACATACATATTTCGTATATAATACTATATATTGTTTTCTTCTCAAAGAACTGACAAAGACTTCCCCATATTCTCACTCTGCCCAGAGATCTAAGTCCAGGAAATGAGAGACTAGGTTGGTAAAGGAAACCAAACGTATTGTAGGAGAAGAAGTTTCATTACTCTGTTCAATGTGATAAAATAAGAAAAAAAAAAAGGGGAAATACTAAGGAAAAACAGAGTGTCCCACCCCCCCCCCCACCCCTTCTACCCTGTCCAAGTAAAATACATACAAAAGCTGGATTGAACTGAAAGAATTCCCAGGAGAGTATGGATTGAGGTCCAAGAAAGCACTTAATTTATACTGTGTGTTTGAGGTCATTCCACAATAAAAGAGTTTTTAAAAAGTCTGTGACCTCATACAAATTGTCAATACAGTACAATATGTACTTTTTCCCTTGCCTAAATAACAAACACTAAAAAGAAATAAATTAAAAACAAATAAATAAATAAAGGAGAAGCAAATTACTATAACTACAACTATGCTTAGGTAAGGCGGGAAATTTAATGCTTGGAAAGAAATATTTTGATGCAAATGTAAGCAATTAGGTCGAAAGAAAACTTTTTGAGCAAACTATTTCTTAAACAAAGCTGATGAAGTCACCATTGAGATAGTTAAAGTGGTTTTTCCTTTTTTTTTTTTTTTACATGAAAATCTATATATTATATAAAACAAAATTTATACCATTTAAAAAACAAAATTTAAAAAACTATTCGATCTCATCAGATGCTGAGATCTTGCAATTGAATTTCTCGGGTAATTAGACATAAGGACCACCGCTCCTCCCCTCCCTAAAAAAAACAACCAAACTCAAACAGCAAAACAAAGCTAATGCTTAAATATGAAGGCTAAGCACAAGAGGGGCTCGAAACTGAAGCCCAGCATCACTATGTAAGACTCACATCCAGACGGTGTGTGACCACTGGGCGATGTCGCTTCCCTGCAACAACTCGTCTGTCCACTGAGGAATTGAGGTTGGAGGCGTCCTTGGTACCTCAACTGATAGGTAGATGTAATTGTAGTCAAAAGATGTGATAAATCAAACTGTACATTTTTAGACTGATTGCATTATATAGTAGTAGAGACAAAGAATGTATAACATCAAGTTTGATTAACTTTTTTTTTCTCTAACAGCTGTACTGTATATCATAACACTCTTAAATCTACACCAGCCCAAATGACAACGCTGTCCTTTCTGTTCTTTCAGTCTGCAACAATTGACTACAAAAACTGTCAGCATTCGCGTACACAAATTGTAAAGATAGAGAAATCAAATACAAAATAGAGACAAAAAAACCCAAAAAACAAACAACAAAAAAAACCCACCAAGGCGGTAGTTGTGGTTGATCTTTGATTTTAAATTAGGTTAATGTTTATTTTTTAAATTTTATTTTATTTTGCTTTTCTTCGCTCAAAAAGTTGTTTTTTTTTCACAGTTGATTTACAATTAACTCAATATCAAACAGTTTTTAAATTTAAAAAAAAAAAAAAAAAAAAAGGATTAATTTGAGGGGAATTTTTTATTACCTCCTGGAAAAACAGATGTTTTTTGCATTGCATAGGTCTGCCTCTCTCTCTTTAAGGACTAGTAAAGTAAATATGATAGGCAGATAAAATGTAAACAGAGATAAATATTCAAACAAATTCAATCCTATTTATCAATCAATAACAAGTGGATGAATCACAAAAAAACAAAAACACAAAAAAAACCACTGGAGTTGAAAATCTCTGCTGCCAGCGAGTCAGCCTATGTATGTATGTATGTATGTATGTGTGTGTGTGTGTGTATGTGTGTGTGTGTGTGAGCTGTTTTGAAGGCAACACAGAATTCATTTTCATAGACAGACACAATTTTAAACACACAGATATGACAAACCTTGCCCTTGATCAGACAAGGAAAGCAGTATTAAGTGAGCATAACTCATCTTTATAAGTTGTAGTAGTAGCTGGTAATGACAAACTTTTTCACAACTTAAGCGTCCAGTCTTGGAATTGTAAATGTTAAAAACCAAATCCGTCCTCACAATTTAAGAAAAAGAATTTGATTGAATGATGATAATTAAGAATTAGCAGTTTGGTCTGTGAGTCACGGCATGAAAAGAGATACAGGACGGTAGTCATGAAACGCCTACATCACTCTCCCTTTACTCTGACCGTGCAAATATCTGGAAAAGACCTGTACTTGGATACGCTTCTGTTTTGACATCTCTTCCTAATTCTAACGTCATGGCAGGGAGTACAAAAGCTTTTAAATTATTATCGCTTCTGATCAGCTTGCATGACAAGAAGAGAACGACAAAGCCATTTGAAAAAAATTTAAAAAGAAAAAAAAAAAAAAAAAAAAAAATAATTATTTTCAGGCAAAAGATTAAATTTTTGGACCTACCCTAAATTAAAGTTAAATTCTCTTTCCATTTGGTAGAGGTAGTCTTTTTCAAATTTTATCATTAAGCAAGGGAATTATCCAATTCATTTAATAATGACTGAAAAGGGCAAAGAGGGTTTTCTTTTTAAAGAAAAAAAAAAAAGGTCAAATGAAGTTTATTAAGAGATGAAACGAAAAACGTGAGTATTTTTGTTGGTAACATGAACAGACAAATTTATGTCATTTTTTTTCCAGCCAAGGTCACATCCTTGACAGCGTGTAAAAAATGTGTTTATGGTGATATTGGCGACAGAATGGGTGAGTGATACCTCAATACGATATCTGAGGGGGTAGGGAAGGTTTGTTTGTTTGTGTATTGGAGGTTTTAGTGCCCCACGACAAACGAGGGTCATAGAGGAGCCCAGGGGAAAGTAAGATGACAGAATTAGTTAAAAGAGAGAACAAATCAAACCACAAACAGCAGAGAGATGATTTACACTTAAAATATAAATATCATCTCTCAAAACACATATCTATCAACAACACAGAGAGATGATTTACGCTTAAAATATAAATATCATCTCTCAAAACACATATCTATCAACACAGAGAGATGATTTAGGATCACAAAAATATCATCTCTCCTTACAAAAATAAGCAATGTCCATCACTCATGACAGCATAATGGTTAAGACCCAGGATCTTTAAAACCCCTTTGTGTACAAAAGTACTCAGTACGTTTTTGTGACCCGGCAGTTATGTACCAAAAGGCATGAAATAAAGGGATGACCACTACAAACAAGACAATAAAAACAGGACATCACAGAAAAGGGGAAAAGTAAGACGATTGCTTCAGTGTAAAAGAAAAGAAACAGAAGTGGAGGTGCCAAACAGCGACTCCCACCAACCGCCCTTGGGTACAGAAGGAGAATAAGTCATAATTCAGAATTCAAAGGTAAGTGGAGAGTTGTTCTCCAGCTCTCGTCAAAAGAGGAAGTGCTTATGAATGTCAGGCCCCCCAAGTTGAATAAATTGTGCCCTTGAACGATAAAAATAATAGTAAACTAATAATGATAATAATAAACCCATTCAGTTAAAATCTCTCTCTCTCTCTCTCTCCGCCTGCCATGATAACTCTCCCATCCACTCGGCACCCAAATCATTACCTTTACATTAAAAAATGCTTTCCTTCTTCTCAGTGATAATAAATAGAAGCAGTATATTCTATCCTTAGGGATTACTATTTGCAGTGGTTGAGTGTTCTGACAATGACATCGTCACTTTGCTGCAAGACTCCTGTATCTTACACATGTCACTGTGTAACTTACAGGAATCATGCACCAAAGCGACAACATAATCACCAACCCTGCCTGACAATGACATCGTCACTTTGCTGCAAGACTCCTGTAACTTACACATGTCACTGTGTAACTTACAGGAATCATGCACCAAAGCGACAACATAATCACCAACGCCACCTGATGGTGATGACGTCTCTTTGTGCTCCTACTGCCTGCTTTGCTGCGTAAGCGCACAAGAAATGCCATATATCATCATTATTTTGTTTCTTTTTCTTTTCTTTGTCATTTTACTGATTTTTCTTTATCATGCATGGTTCGGCTGAAAAAAAGAGTATTCCACATAATGACTAATTATGACTAAGACAAACACCGTTGCATTTGCTCCCAAACCCCCTAAATAAAGGATAAACTACACAGTTACTTGTTACTACCAAGACAAACACCTATAATATGTGCTCCTAGCCCCGCTGAATAAAGGATATACGACACAGTTACTTGTTATGACTAAAACAAATACCCTTGTAGGTGCTCCAACAAGTGCTTGTGTGCAAAGGCCTGTGCCTAGTATGTTGATCTTGGCACTCCTGTGCGATAGTTCTTCTGATAGTTTAAACCTCATCCAACAAATTCTTCATTACCGAGCAAAGATAGATTAGACTAAAAACAAGCTAGACAAGGACAAACTATTTTCAATCATTCACAAATCATAATCTCAAGTGAAAAATTATCATTATTTGATTTTTCAACATTAATATGACTACGAGTAGCATAACGAATCAAGAGAAATCAGGTACGTAGATTTACTGCTAGTAATGACGCCTCTACTCAAATAAAATTGTGCAGCTAAGACAATATTGTATTCAAGAGTCTACCATCATCTAATAGTTTTTCCCTTCCCATATATAAAAAAAAGAAAGAAAGAAAGAAAGAAAAAAAGAGACAAATAAACATAAATTTGGACAAAATAAATTGTATAGCATTATGACATTATGTTACATGGTGATACAAAATATTATCAGTTATCATTGTTATCATAATTGAATATAAATTATGAAGGGTTTTTAGGTACAACAAAATATGAACCCAAACCAGACAGGAAACAGAACGAAATGACAACAACAACAACAACAACAACAAAAAAAAAAAAAAAACCTAAAAAAACCCCCAACAAACTGCAAACCCAAAAAGCCATGGGAAATCGTAGAAACAAAACCGTAAGCATTCCTTATAATCACAAAGGTAAGATAACAACCACCCTGGAATTCAGGATGTTTTCAACAAAAATCATGTAGTAAAGTTAAAGAAAAAAAAATACCCATCACGTTCTTTTAAAAAAAAAAAAAACAAAAAAAAAAAATTAACCTCCCCCCCCCCTCCAAAATAATTAAGTATCGGTTGACTACAATTATAAGGTCTCTAAAATATATATATATAAACAAAACAAATAACTTTTTTTGTGCATAAGGGGTAAGACGTTTAAAAAAAAAAAAAGTGCTAAAACGAGAACTTACCAAAAAAAAAAAACAGGAGTAACAAAGCAACAAAAAAGAGAGAAAAAACAAAAACAAAAACAAAAACCCAACACAAAGCGTGCATGTCATTCCTGACAAATGATGAGGATGATGTAAGATGTTCCATTTGTTGAGAAAGAATAATACTTGAAAGTGTTGAGAGCACAGGGATAAAGTGAGATGGACAGATTTGAAGAAAGAATACAACAACAACAACAACAAAAACCTGCAATTACACTGACATACAATAAACCACAATTAACTTCAAAACCTACTGTGGCAAAGTTGAAGGCAGGAGGGGGAAAAAGAAAAAAAAGAAGAGAAAGATGGAGGAAAGAAGGGAAATGAAAATATAAAGAAACTTTTGTATAAATATCCATATTTTGACATGCAAGACGGACACAGCGTTGTACAGATGATTCACTTCACCCAGCCACTCCCACACAAACCCCAAAACTTGGGGCGGGACACGTGTAGAAAGACAAGACAAAAGTCTACAAAACATCAATGTTGTCCCACAGCTTTCTTCCGTCCGCAATTCCTCCGAACATTCTCGTTAATTTGGACGACTTTATCTCTTTTCCTCTTCAACCCCCTTCCCCCCTCCCCCATACATTAAAAAAAATAAATCCACAAAACCCCCCAAAAAACATAGAACAAAATAATACCATCCCTCCCCCCCACGCACCCTCTTCTCCCACACTCCCCTTGTAATCCTCCTAAGATATTCATCCAGGCACATTTCAACAATGTTTAAATTTTTAAACTATGAGACAAAACCACAGATACTGAAATTGAGAAACAAGGTTTGTCTTGCCTCTGACACGTAATGTCAACCTCATCCAGCCACAATTTTTTTTTTTTTTTTTAACATCAAGACCAAAGCACTCCAAGATGCAAATATTGAACTGTAAAATTTAAAAGAAAACAACACCATCGCCGTGTACAGCGAAATATGAACAACTTGACTACATTTCTGATGCTGTCAACAGCTATTTGACAAATTTGTTCACTGCGAGAATAAATTGTTTTCATCAGAAGAGTAATCTAAATTACAATACAAGCATTTCGTAGAAACACTATATTGGAATTCTATCAACAGAAAAAGCAAATAAATAAACTTAAAAGAAAAGAAAAGAAAAGAAAAAAACCCCCCAAAAAAACATTTTTTATACCATGCTTGCTCCCATTTCAAAGTTCGTTTTTAGTTGTTTTAAAATCGCTTGTTTTTTGTTTGTTTTTTTCTCCACCCAATCTCAATCACATGCGCGCGCGCGCACACACACACACACACACACACACTGAAGTTATAACAATCCAGCTTCCAAGTGGCTAACAATACAAACACGGACAAAAAAAAAAAAAGTTGAATAAGACCAGACAATTCTCATACACTGGTTGCCGGTATAGGGTTTTCAGGTTACTTCTACTTACTACAAACTAAAATGGAAGATGGAATTGCACACTTGATGAATCATAGCTACTGCCTCTGGCATCCAGACTTAGTGAAACTGGCCGTGACAATAAAGCTTTCATCATTGCTTGAAGTAAAGTTTCAGCAAGCTTTGTTGCAACAGAGTGCCAATCCGTCGCAAATAATAATAATAATAATAATAATTATTATTAAAAATTACAACTGATTGCCTATCTCTGTTGCAAATCGTAAACAACAAAATACTGCAACTGAGTACAAAAAAAAAAAAAATCTCTTCAGCCGACCAAAAAGTATTGAAATTGTTAGACATTTCAAATTAATACATAAAAAGTGAATGGAATTCCATCATCAATATTAGTTTGATGCAATAGTAATAATCCTTCAATACGAAACAGGCTTTGTAAATGACTGCATCTCAACATAATGTAATATAAAAATGTTTGTTTTCCATCAGCCATCCTCAATTTGATTTTTTAATTTTGTTTTCTCCAACACACATTTTTTCAATCTCTTGAAACCAAGTAAGGTTCATCAATGAGTACGCTGGACAATTTGAAATTCAAACCGTGGTACAAGACGACATTCTTTTGAAAATCCGTGTTACACACCATTGTGAATAATGATGAACGTTTATAAATTTTTTTTATAATCATTGGGAGTATCATATCTCAGGCACTGTGAAATGCTTTACTATCATCTCCTTGTAGACAATTTTTTTACGGGTTCTCTGTTTTCCTGTATACATCCAGAAATAACCTTCTTTCATGCACATAAAAAAAAAAATTTGTGTATGAACCGGTATAAATTTTTACTTGTTATCCCTATCCAGACTTTTGTCAAATCAACTGTACATTAGTGAGGAGTGAAACTGTGTGAGTTTCTCTCTCTCTCGATAGTTTCTTTCTTGGTTAAAACAAAAGGTTAAAAGAAAACTTTCAAGGTTTAAAATCATAACTAACCTGATATTTGAACAACAAAAAATTTCTCCTTAATTACTAAGTATTTTTGTTGGGTTTTTCTTCACAACTTTTTCTTTATATCGTACAATGAAAGTCTTTGTCTTCCACAGTATTAACACAAAAAATGTCATTACTGTAATAAATGATAGTTCATCGTTTGTTCTTAAGTCGTAACCCGTAAGAGAAAAAAAAACCAAACAAAGTAACAAAACCAATCATTTTGTTTTTTTCTTCTTCTTGCTCTACTCTCATAACCCATATAAAAACAAGACAAAACTGGGGGAAAAAAAATCCCAACCCACAAACCCAGTTGTATATTGTCTTTTCTCTTCTATCTGTTCTTGATTTCAGCGCGCACTCGTTTGGTGACGCGTCCGCAGCTAATGCCCACGATGAAGATGATACCGACAGCTGTAAACAACACGGCCAGGAAGTAGTTTCTGGCTGGTGACGCGTTGATTTGGTCATAAAACTCTGAGAAGCTTTCTGGAGGTGCCACCTAAAAGAGAGAGAGAAAAAAAAAAAAGGATAACACAAAGATTTTTTTCAAAAACGGTGTCAAGCTCCTTGGAACAAACAAATGGATTTAATTCAGAAATGGTAATGTGACTTTCAACTTTGTGATCAAAAAGCCTCAAACAACATTTACTGAGACATACAGGACTAGAAAAAACACCATGAATCTTTTAAACTTTGCACTAAAAATAACAAAGTTGCCTTTATCCCTTTATTTCATTCCCTTTGTTTTCCTTTGAAAGGAGTTAAGTTAGGGGACATGAAAATAAGAAAAAAACAGGAATCATAAAGGTAGGATTTTCACTAATCCTAAAATCCTGTTTCCCCACCTGGGCTGCATATTCCCACAAGTCTTTCCTGCGAGACAGCATGGTGCGGCACTGACCCGTCAAGGCGTCCGGATCAGTGTCGAGGTATGACAGAAGACACGACATCTCTGTGGAGACAGACAGAAAACAGATGTGAAACAAAAAAAAAGTTAAGACACAGACAGAGGAAAAAATACAAAACCACCAACCCTCCCTCCCCCCAAAATTTAAAAAAAAAAAACAAAAAAAAACAAAAAAACCCAAAAAATAGAAACAGCACAGGACCAACAATAAAGTAGTAATTAAATTTTCTTACGACTGTAAAAATGTCACAGAACCAAAAACTTTCTAGGTATTTTCAAGATGATGGGAAAAGAACAAAGACCATGAAACAGTCCTTAAATTTGAGCGCAAATCTTTAGAGGACTAGAACCCCCACAATTTAAAAAAGTTCTTGATCTTAAGTCTTCTTTTGGCCACAGTCAGAGAAAGCAAGAAAGTTGGAGAGTAGAATTTGTAAAAACGGATTCAGACAGGGGTAATGGAGAGTATACTACAGATATATATGAGAGAGAGAGAGAGAGAGAGAGAGAGAGAGAGAGAGAGAGAGAGAGAGAGAGAGAGAGAGAGAGAGAG
>JBCIKM010492701.1:0-10124 GCA_039654465.1 Melibe viridis | reverse complement strand
TCTCTCTCTCTCTCTCTCTCTCTCTCTCTCTCTCTCTCTCTCTCTCTCTCTCTCTCTCTCTCTCCTCTCCCTCTCTCACCTTGTACCCTGAGTCTTTGCGGCCATCCATCAGTTTCTTCTTGTGGAAGGTCCAGTAGGAACTGTGAGTCTGGTTGCCTCCGTTGGTCGGGGTCATGCGGCAATCCGCGTACACCGGCCCAAAACAGTGACTGCCAGCAGAGCAAAAACAATTGAGCCTTAAAAACAAGTCGTAAGTGCCAATCACAGCCATTTTTTGGCATACGTTTTTAAGGAATCCTACACTTTTACATCAAACTTTACTTTAGCACAATTTAACCACATGTCTTTCTGGATTTGTCTGTTAACTTGCCTTTTTTCTTTTTAAAGGAAGGATTGGAAAGCGAGGTGGGTGAGTTTGTCTTGAAATAATTGATTGTTCGCGTTTGATTTTAAAATCACTATATCTTACACTCCTTTTGCAATTTTTACCCACACATTAAAAAAGCTTTCTGTTGTTGGTAAGATTTCACATTAAAAAAATCTGTAATTTGTTGCATTAAGAAATGTACATTTTCAGCTTTCACTAACAACACGTAATTGAAGATAAAAAACAAACAGTATTTTAACACTCTATAGATCCCAGAGATGATATTTATAAAAAAAACAGCCAGGCATTTTGTAAGCTGAAATTTTTAAATATGAAGATGAGATTACAGATAGCAAGGTGTATTTACAAATAACTAATGAAAATAAATAAACATGGCTGCATACCATGAACGATAAAGAGCAAGCAGCATCCTTGAAGTCAGACCATCTGGATTGGGGTTGTGGGTGGCCACTCGCCAGTTTGAGTACATGGACAATTTGCGGCCAGTCTTCAGGACAACATACATGGGCTGTGGCCGCTGCAAGGAGCAGAAGGTGACATGGGTGGCTGCATAGAGGGTGGGGCAGGAGTGGCCATACATGGGGGCGGAACTACTGGTGGTGGGTGTGGCTAGCAACATGATGGACGTGGTGGGCGTGGCTAATGGCTGTTTTATGGACACAGTGGGAGTTGCCACTGTATTGGCATTGCAGGTCAGTGGGCTCATGAGCTGGTTGATGAGGGTGGTCTGCCAGATGTGACTACTGGCGTGGTGGTGGGTTGCTGATGAAGACGATGATGATGACATTGACAATAAAGAAGAAGTGGACGGTGTAGTTGACAGGGATTCAGCATTCTGTGCTGATGCGCTACTGAAGGCAGAACTCGCTGCTGCTGTTTCATGGGTCATGACTACAGAATGTGATGATGATGATTGTAGGCATGATGTGGGATTAGTACTAACAGTTGCCTGTGGTAAAACACCAATGTCATTCGAGGATAGTTTATCCACCTGAGAAATAGCAGATTCTTGTCCAGTGTCATCAGATGGTCTTTCACTGGTCTGGTCAAGTCTAGCCGTTCCACCCACATCAGAATCATCTTCTGTCATATTGCCACTGGGTTCTTTTTTGTTATTTAAGCCACCAGGAGTTAAAGAAGAGAGACTAGAGGGCACATCACCTGTTTCCTCTTTAGTCAAGTCTACAAAAGTGTCGGCAAAATAGGACGCCATTTTAAGTCTGGAGGAGAAAGATTCAGCACTGCCCGGAGTTCCGGAGGAACTGGGTGTTTCAGACCAGGAGGAGGAGCATGAAAGCAAAGAGCTTCCCAGCAGTGCTGGTGGTGGGTTACCACGGGCTAAAGCAATGGCAGTCATTGAGTCAAGCGTGACAGGCGATGAGGAACGGAAGAAGACAGCCAGGATCTGGAAATGCCTGGGCAGTGAGATCGATCGTTTGAGTAGCCAGCTCTTAGCCTCTTTGTGCTTCATTTTCATTTGCCCGACCTCAGGTAGCTGGATGTTGGAGGAGCCTGAAAGGGTTAAAGGTGAAAGGTCTGCTGGGAAGCCGATGACCTTGTGAAACAAGTTCCAGCTGCTTTGGAGAGGGCCACTCTGGATACGACCGACAACGTTGAATGGCAAGGGATGGTTGATAGGTATGGTGACTTGGTTCTTATTTATAGACTCATCCTCAATTAGTTTACTTGTATCGGTGTTCACAGACAGCCTTCTTGGTCTGGCCAAAGATATGTCTGAATCTCCTGAGGCTTTGGCTAGCCTTGATGATTTCAACTCAAATGAGTCTCTCTGACTAGGAAGTTTTGTCATTGATGACAAGGATGATGATGATGTCATTGAAGCTCTTTTCCACTGAAATTTCTCATCAGTCACATCTGCTGACAACGGGTGGGGTCGGACAGACTGTGGCTTCCTGTCAGATAACAGCTCCATGAGTTTGGAGCCTGTGGATGAGGAGTTGCTGTTTCCTTTGTTGTTCTCCTCAATGCTGAGTGGAGAGGGTTTGAGGATGGGGAACTGGCGGTGGTGAACCTTGTGGGCACCTGGCTCAGACAGCGTCCTGAGGACAGGGGGGTGGATCTTAGTATCCGCGATTGTGTGAGTCTCAGATTCAGACCTGAAAGAGAGAATAATATAATTACAGCATGGTGATTATTTTTTAATGATTTTTTTGTTTGTTTGTTTTTGGGTTTTTTTTGTGGGGGGGGGGGGTGGGTGGGGGGTTCTTGTTTTTTTCTAAATTAATTCTATTGTTCGTAGTTTAAGGACTGGACCGGACAAAGAGTCATAGAGGCACACCCAAGGAGTGAAATGATCTGAAAGGGAAGACTAAGAGAGACAGGGGAGAAGAACTGTGGAAAGAGGGATGAAAGAGAATAAAGGGGGGAAAATGAATGTGACAAGGGTGAGAGAGAAATGAATAGGGGAAAATTGGTGAGATGCGATAGAGAAATGAATGGGGAAATTCGTGAGATAAAAAAAGAGAGAAATGAATGGGGAAATTGGTGAGATAAGAAAGAGAAATGAATGGGAGAAATTGGTGAGATAAGAGAGAGAAATGAATGGCAGAAATTGATGAGATAAGAGAGAGAAATGAATGGGATAAATTGGTGAGATAAGAGAGAGAAATGAATGGGAGAAATTGGTGAGATAAGAGAGAGAAATGAATGGGAGAAATTGGTGAGACGTCCCATCTTCAAAAAGGACAGATTTAGAAGAAAAGATCAGGAAAATATAAAAAAAAAAATTTCTTTTTAATAATTGTAGGCACATAGACAATACAAAAAATACAAAAAATCAAACTCTTAAGATTGCTCTTTTAAGGGTAATAAATACCCACAAATAGTATGACAAGTAGATAAAAACCTATCACCTATGCCACCATGTAATCATTCAACGAGGACAGATATGGGTGGAAATGCCTCTGCTAAAAAATAAAACACTAAAATAAACATAACAGGATAATTAAAAGGTAACTTCGGCAAAGCTTAAAGTATCATTAAGTACAAAACCTACCGCAAAAATGCTTCTCCATCTCGAGATTTCCCCATAACAGCTGAAGTGATGACAGCATTTGGCCGACTGCCCCATTTGTGGGAGGAGGTGATGGGTTTGGTCAGAGATGCCAAAAGAACCGAATTGGCACTGGTGACACTGCTGGTTACATGGCCACCGGCACCGGACAAGATGTTACTGCCGCTACTGTTTCCACTAGCAGAGGAAGATTGGCAGACAATGACTTCATTCCCACCTGTGCCAAGGGCAGGTTTGATGGAGCCCGGTGGGTAGACAACGAGCTGGGTACCACCCAGGGGCTGCTGAGTTTTGGTGATGGAGGAGTTGAGAAAGATACCGGTTGGAAAAATTACTCTTTGGGGGGCTGCAGCAGAGGAGGAAGAGGACGTAGAAGGGGAGGTGATCAGTTCTGTTGGGGCGCGGTTGGACATTGAAAAAGCAGTTGTCTGAGCCCCAACAGAGGTGGCCATTGTAAAATCAGATGTTGCTGCTTCTGTAGATTTTCCCACTAGATTTCCAGTTGTGGTACCTGCTGTCCCAACAGCTCCCTTCTCCAGATTGTTCTTCTCAAGGCTAAGTGATTGCCTTTGAAGCAGCTTGTCTTTAAGTTTTTGTCTGGTGTCTGAAGACTCCAGTTGGCCACTATCCAGAGATGATGAGGTTGTAGTAGATAAAACGGCTTGACCAGAGGAGGTGGTGTTCAAAACAGAGGCATGGGTTAGTGGAAGAGCTTTGGTTACCGGGAGACGAAGTGGAGACTGGCTGTATGTGGATGTGGTTGCCAGTGGTGACATTGGTTGTTTTCCTTTGGTCTGAACATCCACGCCTTGGAATGTGACGGCTGGGATGTATGGTATGACCCTGGGGGTAAACTTTGGTTGCTGTGATGAGGGCTGCCCCTCAATCAAAGCATGGGTAGGTCCTCGGGCAGTGCCAGTGGCAGTTGAAGTCATTTCTTGGCCCCGTTTCCCGACCATATCAGAAGAGATGATGTAAGACTCTCCCCCACTCATCAGCTTAGCAAGATTGGAGACAGTGACAATGGCCTTGGCATCCTCACTACTACTCTGACTTCGGAAAGCTTTGAGCATGATAGGGTTGTTAGGGGTCAGAGGTGTCAACGGGGTCAACGGAGTGATTGGGGTCGTAGGGGTCCCTGGGGTGACCCCTGTAAGAGGGAATCCTAACATTAGCGCAGGCTTTGAAGTACCTGTTCCGATTGCTCCTAAAGGTGTACCAGGTGTCAAAGTTGTAATGGAGTTCGCTGGGGATATAACAGACATTCCAGAATTGGGAGCTGCAACCCCTAGTATGGAAATTGGACCTGACAACGGAGTGGATGCTGGAGCTATCGATGAAGCTGTGGTGGTCATCTGCTGAATGACCTTTCCTCCAGACATGATTGAAACCATTGGTTGCCCAATTAGGCAGCTGTTTCCAGAAGTCACTACAGGAACCATAGTGGTCGTGGCACTTTGTGTATTCTTAGAAACATTTGGCAAAGCAGAGCCTATGCTGATGCAGGTTGAGCTGATAGATGAGGATGAAGCAGACGTCACAACTGAGGAAGAGGGAGAGGAGAAGGAGCGTGGGAGGATCAGCTTATGGCCTCCTTGGATGTACAGGAGCTTTCCTTGACTCTGCAGGCTGCTCAGAGATTCTGGAGTGCACGGTTTGATAGTGTCCAGAAAGCTGCGGGCTGTCAAAGCCAAATGTCCCCGCTGGTTATTAGTTGCCTGTGTTTTGGCTTTGGCAAGGATGAGGTTCAAGTCCTTGGGTCGATTCTTGGAACCTCTGGGTCTACCTTTCTTCCTCGGCTGATGGGCCTGGATGAAGGATTCTCCACTCATCCCAGAGCTGGGGTTTAACTTGTCAACTTCCGGCAAACTTACGGAGCTCCCAAGACCACTTGTGGCACTGGTTGTTGATGATGATGAAGATGACAAAGCTGATGATGACACATACATGAGCTGGCTATGAAGTTTTGGATTCTGACTGACAATTGATGCCTGTTCAGTTTCCATATCCGTGGTAGATTTTGATTTATGAAATAACCCATGAGTGGTTCTGGTGGATGGAATATTATTTTGCTCCGCACTCTGCAGTTCAGAGGATGGTTGCAGCGTGTCTGCAGTTTCTCCTTTCTCGTACTGCACGCTTCCTTTATCAGAGGCTGATAAACTTCGCCGTAGAATTGGCGCTCTTACACACAGCTGGGATTTGTGCTGCACTAGAGCCACCTTTTGGTCGAAGGATTTATTACAATTTTCACAGACAAAAGGACCTTTTAGTAAATAGTCTCTGGCAGCAGCTGCCAAACCATCAGCCAATCCCTGGCTTTTAAAATGTTCTGTTGTTGGCATACCATCAACCATCTGCCCAGAACTTAGCTCTTCAATGCTTTTGCCACCCTCTGACAAGGCTCTTTCAATAGAGTGACCTCTTGCATTAGAACTCACACTTTGATCTCTAATCAGTTTTTGTTGCATCTCTGGCTGACCAGTTTTGGAAACGACAATCTCTGGACTGCGAGAAGCTGTGGACCCAAAGTTTGGATGCTTGGAGAGTGTTTTGGTTTCACCATGAAGACTCCCAAGAGAGAGAGATGAGCCTTTCCTTGTTGCAAAAGATTCCACAGTTTTCTCACTTACTTTAAACCCACTGGCACCATTTTTTAAGGAATAACCAGCCATTGGAGAAGTTACTCCAGTAGAAGAAGCACTCATGAACTGACTATCAGAGGAGACTACACCGCGGCTGGTCACTTGCACAGGGGCTTGAAGCATTGAGCTGATGACGCTGGAGGTTTCAGAACCATCCCTACCGGTCACAACCACAGATGCAGTGGAGAGATGAGACACGGATGAAAGCAAAGGCTGCATTTCTGATTTCATTTGCTCGTTGGAATCTTTACTGAGCTGAATCTGAATCTGAAATTCATGAGGTCCTGGCCCAGGGACAATTTTGGCTGGGACAGAGGATGGAACCCCACCTGTCTGAGTCGATTCGGCATCCAAAGATTCAGGGATCAGACCTTGGCTGACAGGAGAACTGCCTTTGTCCTGGCTCATAGAGGAAACCCTGTCCATCTTGTGGAGTGATGGCTTCACTTGGTGCTGACCCTCACCAGGGCGGGAGTTTGGCACCTGAAGGAAGTTCATTTGCAGGACTCTCTGTCCTGCTTCAAAACCTGGAGTGGTGGATAACAGATGTGAATTAGCTGGTGATGATGAAATTTTGGAATCCTCAGTGGATAACACTGCACCTACCCCTCGAAGCACACCAGACGGGCTGCCCACTAAGCTACTATCCTCTTTTTGCATTGAGATACACGACGTAGAATTTGATCTCCGGATCAAGTCAGGACGTAAAGATTGCCCTGAGCTTTCACCAACCGACAAGGCTGTCCCAAATTTCTTTTTCAAGAGAGCTTGCTGAATATTGATGAGGAGTTTTTCCCCTGAATCAATACTGCTACTCTCTGAGGAATTTCTTGTATCAGAGAGTTTCCAGTTGTGGAATCTAGAATCACTGGTCTGCCTGAGGTACTTGTTCTTATGGCGGAAAGGATCAGCCAGCGGATGCTGCTCAACAATGGCAGCATTAGTTGAGATGATTTGCTCAATCTTATCTTGAATGGTGATGCTGTCACTCTGACCTTTCACCAGAGCAGCTTTAGCAGCACCAGCAGCTGAAGAAGGCTGTCCCAGTTTACCAGCTCCAGCAACGATAGACGACGTTGGCATGTCCTCAGAGCTTGAGATGTTGAGGAAGGCAGGAGTCTGTGAGTCTGCGAGGGAGCGTTTACGTGACTTGGTGGTACCATGAGTCGCTGGAGAGGAAGACTGATGTTGGAAACTAGGTTGTTCCTGCCCCCCATGGGTCTCACCAAAAGATTCATTGAAGGACACAGATTTTTGTGAGTCCTGACTCAAGGCACTAAAGACTGATCTAAAGCTTTTGGCCGACATGTCACTTGATTGAGATGCCAATCTGGGTCTAGATGCAGGCACATCCAAGGAAGAGAGCCTGTCTGTGGACAGATCATTGGAATGGGTTAGGACTTTTCTCCTGGACTTTGCTGGCACTGAATTATCCACATCCGGGGAATCCAATTCTGTCCAGAGATAGCTGAGAAGCTTGTCTGTAGATGATGAAGATCCCAGAGATGATGCTATGGAAGACAAAGGAGCGAGGCCATGATTTTTCTTATCATGAGATAGATACTGCTGTTTGGGCTGCATGATCTTCACTCGAATGTGCCTCTCCATGTCCATTTGTTGTGTCATCAGAATAGGTAGACTGGATCCAGAGAAGTTGTCTGTGTAACTCCTTTTCTTCTCCTCAAGGCTGTTCAAAATACTCATGGCCTTTTCATCAGAATCAAGAGACATAATGTCCTCGATGGTGTAGCTCTCCACTTCTTCATACTTGGCAAGCTCAGACTCCTGTGGTTTATCAAAGATGGAAAACATTCTTTGAAATCGTTTGCTTAAGTCAAATTTGAGTAAACTATCTTTTACCACCTGTTTACTATCACTGAGCATTTGCTGCTGCTTCATTCGTTGACGACTATCCACTTTTTGCCTGAGCTCCTCTCGAACACTTCCACTTTCCTGCCACGATGCAAGCCCTGGCCTTGACTGATCCAATACTCTGTCTTTCATATCAACTGCTTGGCCATCAGTGACTCTGCCATCTTCTTCCTCCTCCATCATTTCTCCATCTGTATCTGTTGCCTCCGAATCATTTTCTTCCATGTCTTTTTCTTCTGTGGAGCCACTAGCCTCCAGGTTGCCGCCAGTGGATATTCCAGTTCTCTTCACATGAGCATTTGATTTACAATGTTTTGACAGGTTGCTCTTAGTTTTGAAAGACACTCCACACACCACACAAGGGAAAGGGCGCTCATTAGTGTGAGCTCGCACATGTTTTTCCAAAACACTAGGCTTAGCACATGACCGATTACAATACGGACACACATATTTTCCAGTCTTTGTTCCTTCTTGCTTCCCCTTCTTCTTCCCTGGTAGGGAGGGAGAAGCCTTTCCCGGACTACTCTCACCAATGGATTGTTGCCCTCTGCCGACCCTCTCAAGCTCCTGATCCTCTGATGAAGCTTGTTTTGACAAAGCTCTCCTCTTAGACTGCTTATGACCGTCCTCCTCTTTTGCATTATGCTTAAGAACTTTTGGAGACTGCATCACGAGCAATTTTGACTGTTTTGCAGTTCGGCTCTGGCCTCCATCAGTGTTGGAATTCTGACGATGTGTCACCGCAGCGGCAGGGGAAAAATTTTTGGTATCTTCCCTTCCCTCTTGCAAAATGTTGGAGGAAGCGATGAAGATTTGGTTTCCTTCCTTCTCCCTGACAATTTGAAAGTCCTTGAGGATGATGAAGCCTTTGTCTTTAGTGCTAGTGAGGGCTATAGGATATGGCGGCTGATCATCCTTTTGCTGTTGCTGTTGAAGGTAAGAAGACTGAACTGCCTCCTGAGTGCTGTGTTGAGTCAGTATTTTAGGCCCAAGATTGGAAGTCTGAGGTCTGAAGTTTTGCAACTCCGAGTCCATCACCTATGTCGATAGAAAAAACAAAAAATATAAAGTAAGATACCAAACAAATATTGATTACATAACTTTTTGTTTGAGAGATTGGTTATCTGTTCATGACCTTTCACAATATTATGAAAAAAACTGTCTTTTTGAAGCACTATTCTTAGGTCACTCTTTATGCCTGGAGATTCCAGGTAATTCAAATACAACAAATACAACGAGAGTAATAAATTCACACATCATTTTTTTAGGCTCAAGTTATGATCTTCTACGGAAAATCACATTGTCACACACCATAATAATATTATTATGAACACATTTAGGATGACATAATATTGCTATTACATATGAGCAGACGACACAAAATGGAGAGCACAAACCTATGTTTACAAGCATGACCCAGAAACAGTTAGCTAATCCAAGCTCTGGGTAAGAAAAGATTAGCCCCCACATCAGAAAGTGCGTTGCCTACAACTGCAGCATAAGAGTAATATCTAACGTGAGGAATAAGTGATGTCCTGAAGGAAAAAAACATAACGCCCACAATAACTCATAAGCAAAGTCCTTGTCATATTCTTCCTACCCTCTCTGTGGGGGTGGCATGTAGGGCAGCAAAGAAGACTCTCCACTCCTGTCTGTCAAGAGCAACCCTCTGCAATTTATGCAATGTCATGTTCCATTCCTTAACTTCCTTTTCCACTGTTTTCGATTCTGGGACAAGTTGTTTCAAGCCTAACTCTCCTCCTTTTTGCACTCAGGGGTCCAGCAGAGCATGGAACCTTTGGCTGTGTGGGGTTGCTGGTGTTTCTGTATTTGTTCTATCCATCTCCATCTGTGGGATGTTGTCACGGTGTCTTCTCAAAATTCTAAGAAATCCAGAACAATACATTGGCTTACGCCCCCTCCAGGAAAAGCATCTTGTCCTAGGAACTTACTTTAAGAAGAAGAAAAAGAAGGAGGAGGAGGCGGAGGAGGAGGAGGAGAAGGAGGAGGAAGAGGAGGAGGAGGAGGAGAAGGAGGAGGAGGATGGAGGTGGGGAGGAGAAGGAGGAGGTGGGTAGAGAGAGAGAGAGAGAGAGAGAGAGAGAGAGAGAGAGAGAGAGAGAGTACTACCCTTGCGCAGAGAGGGATGAGAGGAAGAGGGAGAAAGAGAGAGAGATAGAGAGAGA
>JBCIKM010492591.1:0-10124 GCA_039654465.1 Melibe viridis | reverse complement strand
AAGACGATAGCTTCAGTGTAAAAGAAAAGAAACAGAAGTAGAAGAGCCCACCAGGGACTCCCACCAACCACCCGCGGGTTAAAGAGGAGCTCAGAGGAAAGTAAGATGATAGAATTAGTTCACAGAGGGAACAGATCAAACCACAAACAGCAGAGAAATGATTTACACCCTAAAAATAAATATCATCTCTCAAAACCTACTGACACCACCGATAGATGATTTACAATGACAAATAATATCAGCTCTCCTTACAAAAAAAAACAAAAAACAATAGCCATCACTCATAACAGCACAATGGTTCAGGAAGAACCAACATCTTTAAACCCCCTTTGTGTACAAAAGTACGCAGTACCTTTAACTTGTGCTCCTGCAGTTATGTGCTAAAAGGCATGAAATAAGGGATGACCACTGAGTTGCAAACAAGACATCAATCAAAGGAAAGGGTAAAAAGTAAGACAACTTCAGTGTAAAAGATAAGAAGTAAAAGTGCCCACCAGGGACACCCACCAACTGCCCACAAGAGGTTCTTTATAATCATGCTCTAATGCCTGATTTTTGTAAGGATTAGGCAATACACTAAAGGCTTAAAGGCCACAGTTTGTTGGGAGTTTTTGTTTTCCTATTTTTGGTGGTTTTAGTTTCAGGACATCACAACAAATGATAGTCCGAAAGGGGGCCGTAAGATGAGGCTTTTATTACAATTTATTCTCACATTGAAAAATTATTTGAAGATCAATAACAAAATCAAAGTAACCATATAAATTGTTTTACCTATTGCCGCTGATGATAAGAACAAATAAGAGCCATAATAGCAGTAGTGTGTTTTTGAATTCATTCAGTTTATAAATAACACATACACTAACACACACACAATGGTGGTCCTCTATATTATGCACAATGGTTCAGGAAGACTCAAATGTTTTTTTTCACCCTTACTCAACAAAGAGCCTCTCGTTCTCATAGATATGTATCCCAATGCATGAGGTAAGGAATGACCACGTAGCTCATGCAGGACCAAGAAAATGCCCAAAACTGGTTGAAAAACCATTCTCAAATAAAAATAAATAACACTAACACAACATTTTTTTAAAACAAATGCAAATGTCTTTTAATGAATGCTCGGAAAATGACAAGGGTGAATGCAAATAATCATAAATATCTCACAATTTTTATACACTGACCACAAATCAATCAGAGGCAACTATGCATTAGTAATTCAGTGAACACTTATATTTCACTATTAATATAGAAACCTCTTTCGATGACACCACCTCACATACTTATTAAACCTAAGAAAAGCATAAGTATCTGAAACTTATTTCTAATTTATCTTTTTTTATATAAATTCTAGGCTGAAGAGTGATGATAATTACTGAGGTACTTTAACTTTCATCATAAGATAAATAGAGGAACCTTAACTAAAGGTTGATTAAAAAATAATAATAATAAAAGTAAAATTAAGAAGTCCACACCTCAAATTTGTAAAAATAAAAATAGGAGAAAAAATATAACCTCTTGCCTACAAATGACCCCCTGAAGAAAGTGTTGGGTCTATGATCTTCTTACTCTGCCTTGATTTTAAATCTTTCCAGGACAAAAGGTATAAAAATATAGCTGAAAAAAAAAAATCCAAAAAAAAACTGTTCAAAGACTAAAGATGGTAAATTTTGCTAGAATATGATCACGTTAACTTCTTTGCCTTTTGATATAAAGCATCTACTACTTTTCCCATGTTTTGAATTGTTTCCAAGGCATTAGTGTATGTTTTGTCTGACCCAGTCTCCTCAAAAACGATCAATACTCCAGCACCTTGGTCAAGAATTCCTGGAAGAATGAAGAAATAGAAGGAAAAAAAACAACATAGACAATGAATTCTAGCTCTAGACAAAATTCTCAGAATCAATCACAAATTAAAGTCACAGAACATCATCAATAACCATAAAACCAACTCCACTTAATACGATTGAATAAAAAATCATGGCAACAAAGTAACACAATATCAGCCCTACACACACTCTTACAATTACTGTCATAAGTTTTCCCTATACTTTTTCAAAAGAATATTTTTGTTTGTTCGTTTCAAAAACTACTTGATTGTGTCTTTTAACCCATGGCCAATCTGATTGCCAGAGATTGCACTGGATATTTCCACCCCAATGTTTTTGTTTTGGTACCCATATCCCTTCATACTGCCTTAGCAGTGACGGAATCCAGCTAAAAGGAGCTGGAAAAACTGGTGGATCACATGAAATGGAAGGCAGGCAGATGATCAGTCTACTGTGCCTAATCTTGCATGGCGTAATGAGCAATACATTTGGGATATTACGCAATCCTAGGCCAAACAATAGTTGCTGTTGCCTTTGGTGGCATCTGCTCATTGAGAAAGACCAATGAGCCAATTTACCACATGGCGTACCCCCAATGTCCATATGATAAGTTTGTTCACTCAAAAAAAAGTACAATGAACAACTGACTTTGGGTAATAACCCGATATATAGGCATAATGAAAGTGTGACTACCCTTTTATTGATCATTTTAATTGTTGGTGAGCTGTCTATAATTGTTCAAATATTGACTACTGCCAACATGTTTGACCCATATTTCCCGCTGGATAGATAATATTGATTACTATAAAAATATGTTGAGCAGCTTACTTTTGTTCACAAAAGAATATAGAGTGAAAATGAAAGTGAAATAAGCCTTTTACTGTTCCTTTTAGCGTTGCTTGTGAGCTCTCTATGAACTTTTAAGTATCGACCACACATTTGTCCCAACCATGTCCACAACTTATAATTTCAATATTTTTGTCGTTGTTTCATACATGAATGCACATGAGTGGCACAGAAAATTAAAATAAACCATATCTATTGTGAATTTTTGTATATACATACATACATAAATACAGACATACATACATACATAAATACATTAATTCATTACTGTACATTTTTTTTTTTTTTTTAACTACATAAATTCCAAATTTGTAAGTCATCCTCCTTACCCTGAAATGCTGTGGATATTTTGGGGGAATTTTGTCTTTACAGGGTATGCAAAGCATGCTTACCTTTGGTCAGGCTATAAATATAATCCTGATGGGAATAGTAAAAACCTAGGCCAAAATTTGATATATGTATGACAAACATATTTCTCTTATCTCACTTTCTTTCTCTTAGGACTGTTTGATTGTATTTACATACCATGAAACTTTTTGTCCAAGATCATTTGTGACAGCTTCTTTTCCACAGTAGCCTGGTGAAAACAAATAAATTTCTATTTGTTTAAACTGGTGACCACAACATGGATAAAACAATAAAAGAACTGAAAATACCCCCACTCCCTATAAAAAAAAAAACAAAAACAAAAAAAAACAACAACAAACACCACCATAAAAACAATCAACAAACATCAAACACAGATTACAATGAAGCACATCAACAACAAAATGATCAGAGTGCAAATAAAAATTTTGCCCAAGTTTTCAACTGACTTGTACAATACACAACTATTATCTTACACATAGTTCTCAAATATAAACAAATAGGCTACAGGTTTTTTATCATGGTCATTATCTTTTAAAGATAAGAATGTCATTAAAGCTGGAATGAGAGAAAACAAAAAAATGTAAACCAGGAGAACAAATTTATACAAACAGAATGAAGTCTTCAAGATGAAATAATCTTTAGAGACAACTTTCATGAGAAAATACTGCAGTTCATACCACAGGCAACTTGATGAGATTAGCAACATGTTGAACTTGGACCTTGGAGAAAGGCTCAATGATGCGGCACAGGTTCTGCTCCAAGAGATTGTCGTATAAAGTTTTCAAATGAGCTTTGACAATCGGGTCGTCTTCCAGTTGTGTTTTATATGTTACTAAAGTCTGTAAAGGAAAATGGTAAGAGCTGACCTTTATTTCAGAGGCTAACTTATAATTGATGATAAAAATGACTTTCATGGTTATTGACTAGAGTGATTGTATCAAATACTCCTCAGAGATAAGTGTCTTTGTTTATATCAGATACTTAACATTCTATCTTATTTCCTGAGTGTTAAAATAAGCCTTTTTTTTTTTGTGGTAAATTTAACTTCTGCTTTGCTCTGTAAAGACAGTTGGTTATAATTCCGCTTTCAATTTCTTGTTTGATTTTTTATGGGGTTTTTTTTTTTGTTTTGTTTTGGAGCCTGCTGCCTCTCTTACAATCCTTTTATAGTATATCTTTACCCACTACACTGATAAATTTTTATATCATTGATTCAAATCTTACACATCAGGCCTACTTGTTCATAAATTTGAGGTTTTAAGGACCAAGACATAAGGGGGTCATTGAGGGACCCAAAAGGAAAACATGACAGATTGGTTAAAAGTAAGAGAGAGCAGGTTCAAACAAAGACAAAGAGATGATTCACACTAACAAATAAATATCGTCTTTTAAAACACATATAGCATAAAAAACACACAAGCAGTATGCGAAACACTTAATGACTGATACAAAAGGTATTATTTTCTCATTTTCACATTCAATTGACAAGAAATAATCAGGATTAAAAAATAGATCAATCAACATCTTTCTGTCCACGGCCACATACCTTATTATAGTCTCTTTTACTGCAACATCCATTAACAAATCATAATACAAAAAGATACTCACTTTCTGAAAATCAGCTAAAGATCTTTTGTGGCTGGCTTGTGCAATACTTTTCATGGCTTCAACCTCTGGACCAATATGCTTTAAGGCAAGTTTCCCACTCACTATGGCTTGAACTTCATCAGCACTGTGAGACAAAACAAGTAAAATATTGAAAAATCAATTGATTTATAGGATGGTTACAAAGATAATACAATTGCTTCTTAATTGAACAGCATAAATGTGCTCTATTTGAAGCAAAGTTACATTCAGCTGACAATGAAGCCTACTTTTCTCTACAATTAGTGACTATGAAACATTAAGTATGATTTTTTTTAAAAATTATTTGTGCTTCAAGTTTTGGGCTTAAGGGCAGCCAATATATGCTGGCCTTTGTGCCCTGAGATTGGTAATTTCCCTTGATGAATATGAAATAGACTATTTACATTTTCTTATGCTAAATTTGTATTCATCGCACCAAACATGATACATATTATGCATACAATCACTTACAGATTTAGCATGATCTTGCACAGCAACATGTATTTCAGTGAAGTTATTGCCTTTGGACTGTCTATAGAGTCATATCCTTCAAAGGCTTCATAAAAATATGAGTAAGCTGTCTTGAAATCTCTCTCATCTGCTGCATGAAGAATACCTGGAAAAAAATTCAGAAAGTGTGTGGAGGTCCATTTATCAAATTTGCATTTTACATGCAGCATAAAAACAAGCATTTAAATTAAGAAGCAAATAGAATTTATAAAATGATAAGTAAAACCTGACTAACAATACCTAGAATTCCTACATCATTTTCAACTATTCATGATTAATCTTTTATTACATTTCTTCAATGGCAACGCACCTGACTGTTGATCCAAAGCAGCCTGCAACTTTGGCGGACAATAAATTCCATTTGCTGTTGTTCTTCCTGAAGTCAGAGCAGCTCTAAAAAAAGAGAAGAAAGAGACAATCTCAAAATTACAATAACATAAATGTACTTAAAAACACTATTTTTGGGTGTAAAAGCTTTCAAGTGAAATCCAGGTTGTTGCTTGAATAAAATCCATCTTGTCTACAGACTTTCCTTCTTTTTTTTATCTTCACCTTCAGTATCTCTTGGTGTAAGGTTTAATTGCTATGCACAAACTTTTATCACACAGGGTGGTTGCTCCATTTTTGTGTAGTGCCACCTATGCCTCTTGCCCGGCTGTCCCCCTCTAGTCTGGGTCTTCATTTAAAGCCTGTCCATTATGGTTGAACCTAATGCATAGCCTTTAAAATCATCAGCCCGCACAAGCCTCTCCACCACACCAAGGCAGGGAACATGCTAGTAAATCAGTGATCCCTATTAAATTCAAAAAGAAGAGGGAGATACCTAGTGTTATAAAATAATCATATTTAAAAGGGAAGAAGAAGATTGTTCCAATTCATATGACAGATATTATTTACTGCAGATATTTCTGAGCAAGATTATCAGTTTCAAATTTGCAGGTTCAATTGACTCACCGTGCTTTGGGAAGATTACTAAGAGCATGATAGACTTTGCTTTCCAGAAGCTGGACTTCCACAAGTAATGCTTTATCATCTAGCTTTTTAAGCTCCTTTAACAATGCAGATCCTTAAAAATAAACCGGGGAGGGGGAAGAGAGAATGATAAAAAGAATAAGTTCAAATACCACAAAATACAATATCATTTCTGCTCTAAACTACATGAACGGGAACACAGCCCATGACTTGATGATCGTTAGACTAAATCCTAAACTTCTCCATGAAATCTGTCCAAAGTATTGGAGGACGGCTGAAATTCTTATTGTATTGCAATAAAAAAAGGTTAATTTCTTACTTGTCTACCCTACCTAGAGTCTATGAAGTAGCTTTGGACAAGTCCTGAGATAAAGGTAGCCCTGTCACTTCAAAGGGGGGGGGGGGGGGGGGGGGGAGAGAGAGAGAGAGAGAGCCCAAAAAACAGTCCAAAAAAGGAAATAACTATCTTAGCATAAATAAAAAAAAAGTTGTCAAGGAATCTGCAAAAACAAAAAAGCAGAGACAGAATGAGAGAAAAAAAAAACCCATTCAATTTATAATTTACAAGCCAAAAGGGTAGGCAAAGTCAAGAAATCAGTTCACCTTGAGTAAGAGCTTCTTGATAGCGTTGTGTGTCGAAGTACAATGAAATCAGTCGAGCCTTAAAAAAAAGAAGATTAAATTCAATTATGTAAAAGGTCAAGAGCTTATTTCAGGTCTTAAGCTAGGCAGCATAATTTGCCATCAGTTAATAATTTCCCGGATTTTCATTGTGTGATCAACAAGTTTTTCATATTTTGTGCCAAAGACAGGACATGAAAATATAGTAATGACAATCAGCACTAGATATGGTTTTGGTAGTAATAAAATAGTTGTATTATGTAAAATTCCAAAGAAAAATTCTTTAAAAAGAAGCAACTCACTTCAAGAGATTGTCGCAAGAATGTTCGCTTTTCATCAGTTGCCCACTGTATACATTCTTTGCAAAGTTCAACCTGAAAAAAAAAAAAAAAAAAAAGACTGATTGCAAAAAGATTTGAAAGAATATTCCAAAAATGTTTTTTGGCAAATGACTTAGATGTACACAGCATGGAATAGGAAACAGCTGAGGTAATGAAAACAACTCCTTTTACAAACACATGATTTTAGTATGTTATAACTCATGTCCTATGCAGAGGTATCGAAAACTGATGTCATCCAGTCGTAACCGCACAAGTTGCTCATTTCAACATCAAAATAATCACTTTTAATCATCATTCAAAAGTCAAAAGAACAGAGCTCAACATGATACAATTTTTGTTTAAGGTACATTTTTAGTTAGTAACTCGAAAGGATACCACACGGCCAACTGACGAATCGCTGATATATTAAGAAAAAAACATTTAGAAGTTAAAATTAAATTTTGTGGGTCTATTTATGCACAAAACACTTGAATATTAATATATTTTTACTTTCTGTGTCAACCAACAGAAAATTATATAGTTTTCTGAGTTGTTGACAAAACCATATGATACCAAAATCAAATTGAAAGGAGCTTAACCATCTGACACGATCAGAAAAGCAGCGACGGAAACCACTGCTTTAAAGAATTTAACGGCCCAAATTTTTTTGTTTGATCAATTTTTCCCTTTAATTCTTTTTTTTTTCGTCAGAGAGCTAAATCGTATTAGTACAATTTTATCATACTGGTTGGCAGCTATGATAGTTTCTGAGCTGCTTAAATTCCTAATAAGGCAACATATGTGAAAATTCTATACTTTTCATCAATATTGAGTCATCAGACAAGTCCAAAATTTTTCTCTGAACTTCTTAGCGAATAATTTTTTTCTAAACCATCACAATATTTTGTGCAAATATACCTGTTGACTGACTCTGATCATGATTATCACTTATAGCAATGAAAAAGTAATCAAAAATGTTATTCGTTTTCAATCTTTAGGACCCTTTGTTTGCTACTCAAAATATTTCTTTCATTTCACTTGATAAAGTTATCCTGAGTGAAGAACATGTACAAACCTCTCTCCCAGTGCCAGCCTCCATGTCCAGGAAGAGGTCTACTAGAGCTCGAACAAGTTTTGCTGCTTTTGCTTTGCTGACCATGTTGAGGAAGGGACGTGTGAATTTAATCAAACTTGCTAATTCTGTAATGAGAAAATAATAACAAAAACAATATATTTCTTAAATTGAAAGACATTTGCTTTCAAGACTAATGAAATCACCAGATGCATTTCAGCAGTCTAATATTTGTCATTTCATCATGTGGACAGCGTCAGCTACAGTGTAGAAATACTCAACTGCTCTTTTTTTTTAACAAAAAAAACCCCCAAAAAACATAACAAGTAGCAGCCTCCAGCCTCGGCTGCTGAACTCCAAACTACTTTTGATTCTCCCACCTGTCTCAATTCCACTATCTCGAACCTCTTTCAACCTCCCCCTCCGTGCCTTTGTCAAGGCACTTACTCTTGTGATGAGAAACTGTATCACGAACAACCATGGATGGCATCGTCTCATTCATAGTCTCTCTAGTTTACTACTAATATGAAAAAAAAATGATTTGTTAAGTTATCCTTGTAATATGAAATTCCCAATAGACATTCCTTGATGTGAGCTTGATGTGAGACCTTATTTCCGAAGATTGCTCAGCAGAGAAAGTCCCAATGCTGCAATTACAATATCCTCTATCCATCACCACCTGTGCACATTTTATATTTTATTGATCATAAGTTTGAGTCAAAACGAAAAGTCAGATTAACCATTTGCTTTCTGCTGGTCTGCAAGCAGCTTCCCAACCTCCAAGATGGCTTGCTCCTTGACCTTAATGGCCTCATCATCAGCTTGTGGAATTTCTTGTTTTACTGCAGGGAAAACAAATCAAGTTTTTAATGATGGTATCAAATTTATTAAGAGAAATTATGTAAAAAGACATGCGACAATCAACAACATTCTTATAACCTATTTTACTACCACTTACTTATTGATTAGAGGCTCATGGTGTTAAAAATGGTAGTCCACACTGAAATATCAAATAAAGCAGCTTATTTCCAAAGCAATTAAAATACTGCTAAATGCTATCTATTTATCCTGGTCAACATAATTTTTTGGCGAAATAATACAAGGATTCTTAAAAAGTGATAAAAATTCAAAACAGGACAATAAGGAAGTGCAGTCAAGAAAACAATTAAAATAGTTTTGTTTTGACTGGAATGTCTGTTTGGAGTCCAAATAAACATATTGTCTATTCAGACTCAGAATTCAAAATATTTTTTTTTGACTCAGTCACACACAATGTTTGTTACCTCCTATCTTCCCGCTCTCATTGTCCTTCTCTTTCCCTCAAACTCTTCTCTCAACCCCTTTGCTTCTACATATCATCAATTCACTAGCATTGCTTTCTTGCCTCTGTCCCTCCCCGACCAAATAGAAAATAAAAAATTCATGCTCTCCCTGTTTTGCTTTTCTATTTTGTGACTCACTTAACCATTTACACACTAATTCATCATTCGATTATTGTGTTTTTTTCTTTCTCCTCACTTCCCTCCTCAATCCGCAATCACACCAACCACCCAGTTTTGCTTTCATACTCTTATCCATCTCTTGCACTGGCCACAAGGGTAGGTTGCCTTCACTCCTCTCCACCCCCCTCCCTCTCAAAGCTCCTCTCGCTCACTTTTTTGCTGATCCATTCACACCGATCGCAAAAACTATGTTCAAGAAATTGGTTTTGTCTTGTTATCCATATCCTTTCATTCAGTCTAAAAGTGTCAAGACCCAGCTCCAAGGAGCCAGGAAAAACTCTGGATCATAAGAAATGAAGTCAGGCAGAGGATCAGTCCACCATGTATGTTCTACAAATGTGGCTTCCAAAAGGGTTATATAGAGTATGCAGTGGTACTCCTTTAGCAGACATGCCAACCCAAATTTTGGCTCAGAGTAATTTCAGACACCAGTCACAGTAATTTCAAAGCTCAAAGAGTA
>JBCIKM010492481.1:0-10125 GCA_039654465.1 Melibe viridis | reverse complement strand
GTTGGAGAGGAAAGGAAAAAAAGCAAAAAAACCCCCCCCCCCCCCCCCTCCCCCCCTAAAAAAAAAAAAATTACTTTAAAAATAAATTTAAAAAATCAAAAATCAAGGACTAACTGTGTATTTAAGGATATGAGAAATCCCAAGGAAATATTGTAGGTAGGTTCATCATGAATTTTGGTAAGTATTTTTTTTGTTTGGTTGGGGTTTTTTTAAGTGCCAAATTAATCTCTTCATTTCTCAGAGATGTATGAAGAGGATGAAGCACTGAGTGGCCCTTTTGTTCACAACTATTGTCCTGACAATCCTTTACCCTGAATTTTACCATAACAACAAGGGACTTACAAGTGAATATAAAAAAAACATCATGATTTGTTCATTCTCCTAAGGCCAACTGTGAAATGGCAGCTCTGATTACGGCAGACATCATGTCTCATACCATGTCAGGCAAAAGACACGACAAAGGACATGGACTATACATGAACGCTTTACAAAACCTTTACTATTATTACAGTAGAATTCCTTTAAACCGAAATTTTGGGGACCTACTAAGTCATTTCGGTTTAAAGGCATTTTGGTTTACAGCAAGTTCACTTTTTTCTCTGTTTTCCAAGGGCATTAAGTATGTCAGGCAAGTGATAGTGACACTAGATGAATGATCCGCAGCGACTCAGAGACGAAGTGGAAATGAAACGGTGTGTTGTTAATGGTCAATGCTAATGCCAAAGTGAATAAAACAAAGAAAGCACAAACACACACACACACACGTACCCCCTCCCAACACGTTTGCAGAAGTAGGTAGGTACGCGAGCGAGAACATCTTGCTTGCGTGATTCTACACATAAACACACTGACACACACACAACCAGACAGACAGACACACACAGACAGACAAACACATACACACACACACGCACACGCACACACAGACCGCGCGAGTGAGAACATCTTGCTTGCGTGATTCTACAACCACCAACTCCACGTCGTTCCTTCCCTTTCATCCCCCGCCCCACCCCTGCTGTTACCCATCGCCTTTTGTGTGATGTGCCGTGTTGGTCAAGCCCAAGTGTTGCCAACCAAGGTTTGCTTACCACCCGAGAAGACCAGACAACCAGTCTTCTCATTACCACCCCTCTCCCTCACCTCAAAAGTCAAACTCTAGATAGATTTGCTTTTGCAAGCTCAGCGTTATGTAAGACTACTGGGAACGCAAGGCCCCCTTCCCGAATTATTGAAGATGGAACAAAAGAAAAAGGAAAGACGTTTTAAAGTTGTTTCGGTTCAAAGGCAGTCGCACTTTGAAGCATTTCGGTTTATCGTACAAAACGATACAAAGACAAAGAAGAAACTTGTAAATTTGGTCTGGTCGATTTCTTTACGGTTTATGGAATTTTTCAGTTTAGCTTCTTTTGGTTTAAGTGAATTCTACTGTATCATTATTAGAGCAGACAATTTTGAACTGATGGCATTGAGTTACAGTAAATTTTTTTTGTTTTAAGTTTTCATAAAAAATCCAATAGGAGAAAAGTAAATAAAAAGAAATTGTCAAAGCTATTCAAAAAGAGAAGTCAAATCAAAAATGAAAAAAAAAAAGAAGAATTTGATTCTCAATTTTTTAAGCACCTTACACTAAAAGGTATTAAAGGTTAAGATAAAGAAAGAAAAAGAATTTTATAGCCATCCTATACAATGTGCAAGCAAAAAGTGAGTATAACAAAGGCTAAAAAATTAAAAACGGAGGAAGAAATCAGTTTCAATAACATCAAAGATTACTGGGAACGCTAGGCCCCCTTCCCGAATTATTGAAGATGGAACAAAAGAAAAAGGAAAGACGTTTTAAAGTTGTTTCGGTTCAAAGGCAGTCGCGCTTTGAAGCATTTCGGTTTATCGTACAAAATGATACAAAGAGCAAGCTCTCAAGATACTCATGTTTTAAATTTCATTATATATCTTCAGAGAAAGACAAAAGGTCCAGGAATTATTAAATGAAAAGATGGATTAAAAACACAACCATCCTCAAGATTCTGGCTTTTTACACAAAAATACTATAAACAATAGAGATAACAAAAAATGTTTTTCTAAACTCTGTGAAAGTGAAAAAGAATGACAAAACCCCAGAGGAGAGGTAAGATTGTAATAATTTTAAACTTCTTATCACAGTCTCTCATTGTACTCTTTACACGAAGCAATGTCTGACACTCTTGAAGACATGCAACGTCTAAGGCCTTAAAAGTGCTTTCAAAGATTTATTATTTGCTTAAGAAAATCCATATAAAGCATAATGAAAAAGAGGGGATGGCACGAGGTACTACTGTTTTCCACTATAACACTTTTTAGGAGATAAAGTAAATCTATTATTTTTTCTTTTTAAGTCATACATAGCAGCTCTCCTCATTTGCTTTATAATTTAAATATTTGCGACCAAATTTTGGCATTACATCTAAAAACTGTGAAGTTATGTCTTGTGTGTTTGTTAATTGGTAGTTATAGGGTGCTACAAAGATAAGAGGTTGATAGATAAGTCAAAAGAGAGAACAGGTGAACCCACAAATAGCCAGAGAGATAATTTACACAACAAAATAAATATCTCTCAAAGCACCTCTATCAATGCCACAGATGATGCAGAGACAAAAACAAGAACAAAAAAAATGAGATCTCCTTTATGTATCGTTAAGTTATAAAATCAGGCTGACTTTTGAAGTGCAAAAAGGGCAACAAAGATAGGACACACTAGAGGAGGGGAAAAAAAGTAAGACGGAAGCTTCAGTATAAAGACAAAGATAAAGAGACAGAAGAAGAAAAGCCCACCAAGACTCCCACCAACCATCCACAACAAGGCAATTAAGACAGGACACGACAGAACAGGGAAAAGGTAAGACAGCAACTTCAGTATAAAAGATAAAGAGACAGAGTTAGAAGAGCCAACAAAGGACTCCCACTAAAAAAAAAACAGTTTTGATTTCCCTTCAAACGCCTCAGCGGAAAGAGAACAGCCAGGTGCAATTTTTTACCTTTTTGGTTCTTTTTCATTTCTCCAACCAGAGCCTTGTGTAGTGATATCTCTCCCTCCAGCTTGGCAGTGCGGCCTGTGGAGATGATGTTGCCGAGCTCTGTGTTTTCTTGTAAGAGCATTCGACATTTGCCCATCAGCCGCATTCCAGTTTGGCTGCAACAAAAGGGGAATAAATGTTACCAAATACCCAAAGAGAAGGATTTGTACTGTCTTTTTTTTTTTTTTTTTACAAAACCCAAACAAACAATAACAACAAATATGCAGTTAATTTAGTGATTTGCTTTCCAAACTCATAGCAGAAATAATGACGCAGTGTGTGAAGACTTTCTTTGCTCCAGTGGAAGTGATATTGCCTGATGGAACATCTGCTCCAGCCAGTCCTACCCCTACAAGTTTGAAATGAGTTGTGATAAACTGCCAAGTGTTTGAGTTATGTTCTCTCAGAGGAAAACTTGCAGAAGGAATGTAAGAACAAAAAAAAACAACAAAAAAAAACAAAAAAAAAAAAAACCTTGGATTTGGTTGTGTTAGATTGGAATAGAAAGTAAGTCTTCTGTTTTTAAATTCTAAAGTCAATAAAATCTGGACCTTTTTCCATCCAGGATACTCTGTTTTACACCATTTTAATTATGTCAGATTATGTAGGATTCCGTGTTATTATTCATAATGCCTCGCTATTTCATTGACAAGGCCTTTGCTCTACTGTGGAATACCAAAGCCCTAGATTTACTCCATCACATTAGAAGTTGACAAAGTGAAAAACAGAAAAGCAAGTCCTGTCAGAATAAGGAGTTATCAATACTTCAAGTTCAAGAGGATTGGCCTACTTTGGAATATGACGAAACGACTGCTGTGTTTCCACAAAGATTATTCCTCCTCTAACAGAGATGATTGCAAGAAAATTAAATCCCAGGCAGTGTTACAGTGAATAAGAGAAATAATATAAATGAGGTAAAAAAATAAGTGAATGAATGAATGAATGAATGAATGAATGAATGAATGAATCAATGAATAGATAGATGGATGGTAGGGTGGGTTGGTGTTCCATGGTGGTTTTATTTAAAATAAAGCTTACATTAGAGCCAAACAAAGAATTTGAATGACATTTATTGAGCTCAGGACAAAAAAGCAAAGAAGTTATAAAAAAGGAAAACAGAGAAGTCATCTTGGAATGAAAGATGTTTCAAAATTGGGAATTAATGAAATAACCAAGAATTGAAGAAAAAAGGAGGAAAACAAACCAGCACAGATATGGATTCAGAACAATTTGGTGGGACAAAGAGAAGTTGTAGAAAAAGGAAAGGTTGTCAGGCTTAATGACAAGATACTTTCAGAAAACAGGAAATTGCAAAATATTCAATTACCAATTATTTCAGAAAGCAGAAATCTGTGAGCATGGAAGCTGATTTTAGAAAGAAATTATTGGGTTCAAGATAATTTTTGTGCTTTGATATGGCTTATATAAATTACAAGATTAAATATAAGAACAATTTAATATAGCATTTATAAAGCGCTTATCCACGGTCATCACCATGCTCTAAGCACTTTACAATGCCATATATCCCTGGCACACAATCAATATGGAACACATGAGACAAGCAGCCTGTTAGGCACATGACAATATTTCAGCCAGAGACAAGAGGAGGACCTCCGAGCTTTACAGCCATCTCTGAGAGCATGAGGTTAGTGTGGTAAAGTGCCTTTACCAAGAGCACAACATCTATGGCCAGAGGCAATACATGGGGCAGTGGATCTAAGAAGAGGCCCCATGCATCAACATTAGCTGCGATTGTGATTGCTTGACTATCCCATGTAGCGAGTTCTGTTAACCACTGAGCTATGGATGGACTCCCAAAAGAAATTGTCCGGCAAAAACTTTGAAAATTTTAAACCGAAAAACGAAGTATGGCAATAAAAGAAAAGATGAAAAGTGTAACTGTAAAAAAGCTCAATCAAAGAGCAACGAAGGCTGAAGCAACCTGGAAACACTGCTTCAGTTGGAAACAGTACTGAAAATGACAAACAGGATGAATTTTTCTTTCACTTTAACAATAATGTAATTATGTTGTGATGAGAGCAGCAAACATGTTGGTGAATGAAGAAGGATTAATGATGATGATGATACTTTAACAATAATGTAATTATGTTCTGATGAGAGCAGCAAACATGTTGGTGAATGAAGAAGGATTATGATGATGATGATGATGATGATGATGATGATGATGATGATGATGATAGTAGTGGTGATACAAGTGGTCGTGGTGGTTGTGATGACAAGTGGTGGTGGTTGTGGTGATGACGATGATGATGACGATGATGGTAGTGGTGATACAAGTGGTGATGATGGTGGTTGGTGATAGTGGTGATGATGATGGTAGTAGAGATACAAGTGGTGGTGATGATGATGATGGTAGTGGTGATGATGATGTTGGTGACAGTGGTGGTGCAAGTGGCGGTGATGGTGAAGACGATGGTGATGATGATGATGGTAGTAGTGGTACGTGGCGGTAATGATGATGATGGTGGTAGTGGTGGTAAAGGTGAAGATAATGATAATGATGATGATGATTATGATGATGATGGTAGTGATGGTAAAGGTGAAGATAATGATAATGATGATGGTAATGATGATGAAGATGATGCATGATGATGACAATGAGGAGGAAGGACATGGTATTAGTGCTAGCAGTGGGTAGTGAGAGTGCAACTTTCCTAATAATCCAAACCAAGTATTGAGTCAACTTCGCACCTATTTTGGACCATTTTTTCTAACCGGTTCTTACCTCCTATCAGACTTGGACTTTTTGCCTTACCATTCCATTTCTATATCTCCATTTCTAGAAAATCCAGAGTTCATTGGTTTGCTTGCGACACCGACGATATTCTTCTTTTTTAATACGACGTACCTTAAGTGTCACTCAAAATTTTTTACAAGGAAAAGTCTTTGTGTGTGACCAACCTCCATATTCTTCTTTTTTATTAAGACATCCATATGGTTTCACGCTTTTCTTCAGGTATAGTACTTTTAAATAAATATAAATAAAGATGACTTGTATTTTCTTAAAGTCTATTAAGTCTTTTATAATCTCTGTGCCATCTACGTACACAATGCAAGGCTGGATACAGACAGCGGAGAAAATACTACAGTAATGGAGACATAACGGAGGAAGACACAGTAGCAGAAATCTGCTATACGGCAAAAAATTCAGACCCATGATAATGATGGCCCTGACAATGGAAATGGTCGTAGAGCAATAATTAGTCATGATGATGATGATGATGCGGGCAGGCAAGGAAGAGGATGAGGAGGAGAGGGAGCAGGAGGGTGAATGATGATGATGATGATGATGATGATGAGGAGGAGGAGGAGGAGGGGAGGAGGATGAGGAGCATGAACAAGGAGGAGAGGATAGAAGATGAGGAGTAGGAGGATGTATAATGATGATGATGATGATGATGATGATGATGATGATGGTGCTTGTGATGATGGTAGTGGTAGACAAGTTATGATGATTATGTTGATGAAAACTACTACACAGATGATAAACAGTACATGATGGTAAAATGATGATAGCGTGGGAGATGATGATGAGGAAATGGTTATGGTGGAAATGTAACTGTGATAATCCTTGACATGAAGGTTGCAAGATGATATTCAAAGTGATGAAAATGATGACAATTATGAAGATGGTAAGATGATATATAGCAGTGATGATGTCATGATGTAAACAGAGCATCAGATTAATTGCAAAATTTTTTTTAGGTGCGTGTTTGAACATAAATGATGTCTGAAGTTCTGTTTAATGAGTTAACTTTGACAACGAAATGGCTCTATTCTTTTTATCATTATTTTGAGTGTGTAACTGTTTTTTACACAATCCTTTCTTTACACATCATTTGCAGGTTTTGACACTTGAACTCCAAATCAAGTAACTCATTTCTTTATGTGCTTTGTTGTTGTTGGTTTTTGTTTTGAGCTCAAATTTTGAAAAGTGTGTTCAGGCAGTCACTGTTGTCTCCTGAGGTGTGCCTATGTGGACAAATCCCCCAGAGTGCAGGGCACATCCTCATGGAACTGCTGCTTATTCTACACCACTCAACCCCCACACCACTAAAATACTGCGTGATGAACAAGAGCTGTGGAACCCTGCAAAAGTTTCTCCTACAGACCGGATTGGACAAATGACTATGGGGGAACAAAGAAATAGATGGAAGTATGAAAGCTGTTGAAGCTCATCAATTGGTTCTTCAATGTACACTTTATGAAAATGCCTTAAACCGCTATAATAAATGGAAGCAACTGTAATGAGGTTAATGATAAGAAAATCAATGAAGATAATGGGAGTAGCAACAAAAATGACAATGATAATCTACTATAATTGTTGTTTAAGTCATGTGCCCGATCTCATGAAGCATCAAAGGATCCAAAACAGGACCTCAAATCAAGCTGAAAGACGACAAATCGTGTTTTTCAAATTCCAAGTGTGACCTACAACAAAAATGAAAAGCCTAAAATTGCTGTTTAATTTTAGCTCCTAAAAGTCAATTCGACAAACAAGCAAACCCAAATAGTTCTGTCGCCACCAGGCTTCTAGTTGATGAGTTGGTTCCCCCAGCATCTATTTTTACAATCGGAGCAAATGGGACTCTATACAACAAGAACAGCAAACTGTTCATAAATCAAGACTTATGATGATGGATGGTATAATGATAACTTGATTTTTATTGATCTTGAAGAAGGTTGTGGAAGGGAAGTGATGATGAGTATAATAACAATAATGATAATGATGGTAATGATGATGATGACAACACTGAGGTCAAAGGGTGGTGATGAATGCCAATAACAGTGAGGACAATGAGTGGTGGTGGTGGTGGTGGTATCGATGGTGTGATGATGATGACGATGATCATGATAATGATAATAGTGACAACAATAGAGGTGGTGATGATGGTTTTTTTGTTTTTAGGGCCCCAAAACACACAAGGGTCATAGAGGAGCCCAGGGAAAGTAAGATGATAGATCAGTTAAAAAAGAGAGAACAGGTCAAACCACAAACAGTAGAAAGATGATTAAACAAAGACAAAAAAATTTTGTCTCAAAAAAAAAAAAACATCAGCGGTACAGTCCAGGAACACCTATGATCTTTGGACCCCCTTTGGGTACTTAGGTACTCAGATGTCTTAACTTGTGATCCTGGAGTTATGTGCCAAACGGCATGAAATATGGAATGACCATTGAAACCCAAGAAAACAACAAAAACAGGATCCAAAAGAAAAGGGGGGGAAAAAAGTAAGAAAGCTTCGGTGTGAAAACAAAACAGATGTAGAAAAGCTCACCAGGGACTCCCACCAATCATCTGCAGTGATGATGATGATGATGATGATGATGATGATGATGATGATAACAGGACAATGGGTGGTGATGGTGATGATGATGATAACAGGACAATGGGTGGTGATGATGATGATGATGACGATGATGATGATAACAGGACAATGGGTAGTGATGATGATGATGATGATAACAGGACAATGGGTGGTGATGATGATGATGACAACAGAGAGGACAATAGGTGGTGGTGATGATGATGATGATGATAAGGACAATGGGTGGTGATGATGACAACGATGATGATGCTCTCAATGATGAGAAATGTTGGGTATCATGATGATCTTCAAGACTAGAGAGCTAAATAGCAAAATAATGTCTAAATTGTGTGCACCTGCAATATATATGTACCAGTATATATTGAAAGCATTTGAATGACACTGCCTATAATCTCCCTTGCCCTTCCCCACCACCGCACATACATACATACTCACACATGCACTGAATGTTCATGCTCTGAGATTTTTTTTTTTGCGTGTATGACACAAAGTGAACTGTGAAAAGGGAGAGACTTAGACAAAGAATAAATGGAGGGCACTGCATGATGGAAGAGTTTCTACAGAGTGATTAAAAAAAAAAAAAAAAAAAAAGAAGCTGCACACTTGATTAAAAAAGGAAATGAATCTTCCAATGATTCTTGACATTTCTTCAAACTTGACACATTCAAACTTCAGTCTGTGTTCTTGACAAAATGTGTTCAAAATAGCTTCCTGATCATATCAGTATTGCAGGCACACAAGTACAAGTCCTGCAAGATGGTTTATCGCTCTCTCTCTCTCTCACACATTCCTTATAGGATATTTGCCTTCTTTCTGTGTGTGACTGCTGCTATCACTTTATTGAGCTGTTTGAGAATTTTGCTGATACATATTATCTTAATGATACGCCCAAGGAGAAAATAAAAATCTACGTCCAGACTTTGCCAATCAGTTGGTTTTTCAAAGCACCCCCTTCAGTCACGTCAAGGACACATCTAATGTGAGAGGAGGGGCAAATATTGAAATGAATGGTGGTTCCAGCAAGAGAAGGCCTCCCAATCACACATGATTTGTTTGCTTATTTGTTTATTGGAGGTTTTAGGGCCCCACGACACACGCGGATCATAGAGGAGCCCAAGGGGAAGTAAGATGATAGAAAAGTTAAAAGAGAGAACAATGTTTTTATGAAGTTTCAAAATGTCACCCTGAATACAAATTTGTATCTCTGGTTTTTGAGAGAGAGCACTTTGTAAAAGCAGACATGCCAACCCCCTCCCAAAATCAAGTACTATTTTTTTCAAAATTTTGGCCGGTTCTTTTATGATAATTTCATATTTTAGAGGGAAAAAAAAAAAAGCATTCTTTCAAACAGCCCTGATGAAGAGTAGGAATCAAACTTTTCAATGCATTTGACAGAGATTCAAACAACCAATGAACACATCCTGCCAAGACAAAAGACTGGAAGAGAGGGACAAAACCTGTGGTACTTTAACTTCATTGATTTGTTTTTTACTTCCTTTCCTTTGAATAATAGAAATAACCAAACTTTACCCCCCCCCCCTCTCCCAATATCATAAAATACCTCTGTAATTGTCAATCATCTAGTCAAAATTTCACAGTACTAAGCAAGACTGTAAAAGACAGAGACAGATGAAAGAAAAAAAAAATTAATACTAGGTCCTTCTTTTCCCATTCTCTCTATTCCTTCAATCTCTCTCTCTCACTCATTCCCCTCCCCTCCCCCCCCC
>JBCIKM010492480.1:0-19910 GCA_039654465.1 Melibe viridis | reverse complement strand
TCTCTCTCTCTCTCTCTCTCTCTCTCTCTCTCTCTCTCTCTCTCTCTCTCTCTCTCTCTCTCTCTCTCTCCTGTTCTGTCTCATTTTCTTTCTATTTCATCTCTCTTCGTAGAGTTGTATCCTCCTTGTCATTTGATGTCACATAAATAATGAATTTGTGTTTTACATACAATTCTTTGTTGTAGGTGGGGACATGTAGCCTGAAGCTCCGTGGCTCGGTCTTCTCGGCCCTCAGCAGTGCTCTATGGGGTCTTGGGGATCTGGACAAAGCCATGTACCATATGCAACAGGACCTGGCAGTGGCCAAATCTCTAGGTATGCACAGCCAGGAGTTGGTAGCCAATTCTCTGTGCATGATTTAGGTAGCAACATTTCTAGTCAGTATGAAGGCAGCCAGTTCTCTAGGCAGGATGTGGGCAACAGGATCTCTAGGCAGGATGTGGGCAACAGGATCTCTAGGCAAGATGTGCTTTGGGCAGGATGTAGGCAACAAGATCTCTAGGCAGGATGTAGGATTCATAGTCTCTGTACAGAATCAAGGCAGCCGCATCGCTAGGCAAGATGTAGGCAGCCAGACTGTAGGCAGTATGAAGGCAGCCAAATCTCTAAGCATTATCAAAACAGCCAAATCTCTTAGCATTATCAAGACCGCCAAATTTCTGGGCATTATAAAGCCATCACTAGAGTAGCAGATGTAGGCAGCTAGATCTGTAGACATTATGAAGGTAGCCAAAGCTTATCAACTTCCAAATCTCTGGGCATTACCAAGACAGCCAAATCTCTGGGCATTACCAAGTCAGCCAAATCTTTGGGCATTATCAAGACCGCCAAATCTCTGGGCTTTATAAAGGCATCACTAGACTAGCAGATGTAGGCAGTATGAAGGCAGCCAAATATCTAGTCAGGATTGAGGCAGTTACATCTCTTGCAGGCACCTACATCTGTGGTTAAGGTGTACTCTTTCAAATCTTGTGGTTAGAAGAAGATAGTTTGATCCATTGCTAACATTTGGGTTGCCAAATCTTGGATTAAGGTTTTAGCATCCACATTTTTAGCTCTAGGCTGGAGAGGATCTAAGGATCCAGATCTTTTGGCAACATGTAGTCAGCAAAATCTTTTGTTAGGGTGTGAACAGCAGCATCTCTGCATTGTTTAGGTGCAAACATCCAGATTTCTAGGCAAGATAGAGACAGCAGAATCTTAAAGTAAATAAATTATCTAAGTGGACTGATTGTTTGGTAAGAAAGCTAAATTTTTAAGTGAGAGATAAGGAAGAAAAGAGGAGCTTGCATTGGAAATAGATGCTTACCAACTGAGCCATCCGCCACTTTAAAAAAGTGGTTTCAAGCTCAGCAATAAACCCGTGTCACTGACAGTAACTTCCGCTGAAAAGAAACAGGAACGATTCACTCCGATCAAACATAAACAAACAAACAAACACTGATTTGGTTGTCTCAGATGGTAAGCCCGCTGTTCTGGCAGTGGCATGGCGAATTGATGCCGTGGCAGGTCCTGGGTTTAATTCCCTCCTCCAACGACTTCCTGTTTTTTTCTTTTTATCTATGGCTTTGACTCACCTCGGCTATACTGTTTTCTGTTTAATTTCAAGTGAGAGATTACAAGCCAATCTCAGGTATACCTATAGGTTGGTGTTAGGCTGCTTAGCAGGAGGGAGAAAGCCTATGGTAGCTATATTTATATCATTACCATTTAGGATGATCATAGCAGTGACAGTCATACCACTTAATTATTACAAAATTCTCCAACTCTTGGAGGCACATGACCATGCTAGAGCTGTACTACTTGTAATGCTTGTTTTTTTTTTAATCTATTTATTTATTTTTTTTATAAATTCTAAATCCCCTCACCCTTACCTCCTTTTACCCTATTCCCAACCCCATTTAGGTGACCAAGAAGGGGAGTGTCGTGCTTACGGCAACCTGGGCTCAGCCTTTTTCACCAAGGGACACTACAAGGAGTCTCTGGCCAACCATCGGTTCCAGCTGGTCCTGGCTATGAAACTCAAGAATCGGAGCATTGCTGCCAGCGCTTTGGGCTGTCTGGGCCATGTCTACACTGCCATAGGTGAGTTAAATTCTGGCCATTGTTTCAAGGTAGTTTCATGCTGATGATTTTCTTTTCTCATTTAACTCTTAAAAATAAAACTATTTTCATCAACCCATTAAATGTTATGTTCTGATAGGATAATATTTTCTCAGCAATCTAAAAACTTTCAAACAAAAGTCATTATCGTATATGCATCTGTAAATATATTCTTGCTTACTTCTTCCTCCATGGACAGCTGTAACTTGAATATGACAGATTTCATAATATCTAACAATTTATTTTCTCTTTGGATTGTATGTCTTCCCTCAGGAGACTACCCTAACGCCTTGGCAAGTCACAAACAGTGTGTTTTGCTGCTGAAACAGTCCAGGGAGGTTTTAGCCGAGGCACGAGAAATCGGCAATGTGGGGTCAGTTTATCTGGCCATGGGCAACTTTGAGAACGCTGTCGAATGCCACCAAGAGCATCTCAAGATTGCTCGCAAAATGAAATCAAATGTTGAAGAAGCCAGAGCTTACAGTAACTTGGGCAGTGCCTACCATTACAAAAGAAACTATCAGAAAGCCACCATGTTTCACAAAGAAGTGTTAAAAATTGCCGAGGCCAACAAGGACAAGACGTTGGAGGCCAGGGCCTATGCAGGGTTGGGTCACGCGTCTCGGTGTGCAGGGGATACAATGTCTGCAAAAAGTTATCACGAAAAACAGCTGGACAATGCTTTGCAGACTAAAGACAAAGTGGCAGAGGGGAGAGCTTGTTCCAATTTGGGTATCATCTTTCATCAGTTGGGAGAGTATGAGGCAGCATTAAAACTCCACAAAGTTCATCTAAAAATTGCCAAGGATCTCGGAGATCGAGCCAGCCAAGGAAGAGCCTATGGGAATATTGGCAATGCCTACAGCGCCCTCAACAAACATGAGCTTGCGGTAAAACAGCATAAACAAGAACTTGCCATCTCATCTGAGGTCAATGACAGACATTCTGAGGGATCTACACATGGAAATCTTGCTGTGGCTTTTCAAGCTCTTGGAAAGACAGAAATGGCCTTACATCACTATTTATCACATTTAAGTATATCTCGTGAACTCAAAGACTTGCCTAGTGAAGCTAGAGCATTGTGCAATTTAGGAAATTTCCATTGTGCTAGGGGAAATCACTCTAGTGCTGTGTCTTTTTATGAGCAGTTCATGTCTCTCTCCAAGGAACTCAATGATTCTGAAGGGGAAAGTAAAGCTTGTTTCAACCTGGGTTATGTGCACTTCAATCTTGGTAATTTTAATGAGGCAATTAAATACTACGAGTCGGATCTGGCCTTTGCCAGGGATAGAAAAGACAGACTTGCTTTGGCCAGAGCTTATTGCAACCTAGGACTGGCACATAAAGCTCTTCAGAGGTTTGAAGATGCCTTAGAATGTCAGAAAAAATGTTTGAAATTGATGGACGCTCTTGAAAATACTCCTGGAAAGCTGAGAGCGCTGGGAAATATTGGGGACCTAATGCTCAAAGTTGGAGATATTCACGAAGCCATCAAGATATACCAGCAGCAAGTGAATCTAGCCAAGCATTGTGAAAGTCCTGATCTCCTTGCCACAGCCTACGGGGCCTTGGGGTCAGCTCATCGCCTGTTGGGGCAGTATGACAAGTCTTTAGCGTTTCATACTCAAGAGCTCAACATCCGGCAGGAAATCAGTGATCTAAGGGGAGAGTGCAGAGCTCATGGGAATGTGGGGAATGTTCATATGTCTCTAAGCAATTTCCTCACAGCATACAAATGTTACCAAGAAATGCTGGAGAGGAGCAAAGAGCTGGGAGATCATGTGTTAGAAGGTCAGGCTTGTGGCAACCTTGGCATCACCAAAATGAATATGAACCAGTATGAAGATGCAATTGGACTTCTTGAGGAGCAACTGGCCATGCTGGAGCAGCACTACGGTCCGACCACTCTTCACGACAAGGGCAGAGCTTTTGGAAACTTGGGGGATTGTTATGAGGCTCTGGGAGACTACGAAGAGGCTGTGAAATGGCATGAGCAACATTTGATCATTGCTCAACAAACAAACACTTTGACAGACCAAGACAGGGCGTATCGAGGTTTGGGCAATGCTCACAAAGCAATAGGGAATTTGCAGCAAGCCTTGGTGTGTTTTGAGAAGCGTTTGTATGTCGCCCACCAGACAGACAGTGTTTCTGCCAAGGCATCGGCGTACGGAGAGCTCGGATGTCTCCACAGCCTTCTTGGAAACCTGGAGCAAGCCATCGCCTGTCTGGAGCATCAGCTGAATCTGTCCAGGGAGATGGGAAACTTTGCCTGTGAAGGGGACGCAGCCTGTGGTCTCGGTGGAGTCTACCAGCAAATGGGAGAGTACCAGATGGCCTTGACCTATCACCAGATGGACCTGAAAATTGCTGAACAGACTAACAATACCGCTTGCCAATGTAAGTTTTTTTTTTTTTTTGTGTATGTTTTATATTCTCATAAGAGTTCAGGTCACTTTTGTCTCCAAAGTGGTTCCTTCTCCAGCTTTAAAAGACTTGTTTTTCCTCCAAGAATGTCAATTTTTGTTGTTGAACGCCTTCTTGTAAGGATATTTCAAAGCAAGGACATTATACATTTTGTATTCACATTCCAGGTGGGAGTAAACCCATCCTGCCAGACAACTAAAGATGCTTAAACCGTTGCTTTACGATAAACCCTGTAAACCCGTAAACAGGGTCACCATTTATGAGAAGAGCACCCCTCAAAGATAATATCTTTGATGATATCATTATTACCTTTATAAATACACCCTGTGATAAATTGGTTCATTGGTCTTTCTTAATTAGCAGATACCACCAAAGGTAACAGCAACCATTGCTTGGCTTAAGATCAAGTAATACCCTAATGCATTGCTCATTATGCCACGCAAGATAAGGCACGGTGGACTGATCATCTGCCTGTCTTCATTTCTTCTAATCCAGACTTTTTTTTCTCTCAACTCCTTGGAGCTGAGTCCCAATACTGCTAAGGCGGTATGAGGTGATATGGATAATAAAACAAAAAAATCCTTTATTACTTTGGCTCATTTGCTATTTTTCCTTATCTTTTATTTTTGATTATGCCTAAGAGAACAATACATATTAAAAATCAGTTATGTTTCTGGACAACAGAGATCTTATTAGGGTGGATTTATAGGAAGTGCTTCTGCAAAACGCTTTTGATGTTATCAAAAGGACCGAGAGCTCGATGAAAGAGGATTAAATGCAATTTATATAGTTAATACTGCTTGAACTAACACTTTTGTGACTTAAGATTTTGAGAGTGGATTATTGTGGGGAATGATCATTAACTTAGGACGAATTTAAAAACGGTGAAGTTGTTTGATTTTGAAGAGTCACTTTACGGACCTCTCGGTAATTACTGCAAATAATTTCTTCATCAATGCTCGGGGAAATTTCATTTGGCACAACATTTGCCCATTGTCAGGTCGTGCTTACGGCAACCTGGGCCTGTCACATGAATCCCTGGGGAATCTGGAAGAGGCCATTCACCATCAGGAGCAGCACCTGAGCATCGCGGCAGAGATGAGTGACGGGGTGGCCAAAACACTGGCCTACAGCAGTCTGGGTAAGTTGTGTATAATCAGGTAGCGCCTAGAGCCTGCTGTCAAGGTGGGGATAGTTTTTGCGTGTTATAAATGTGCATTATTATTATTTTTATTAATTTTATTATTAGTATGTATAATTCCATCATAATATATCTGGTACAAACTCTACATACTGAATCCTTTTGCGCACAAAGGGGGTCCAAAGATTCTGGGTCTTCCTGAAAGATTATGCTGTCTTGAGTGATGATCATTGGTTATTTTTGTAAGGAGAGATAATATTTTTTTGTCATTGTAAATCATCTCTGTGTGGAGTCGATATGTGTTTTGAGAGATAATATTTAATTTTTAGTGTAAATCATCTCTCGGTAGAGTCGATATGTGTTTTGAGAGATGATATTTAAATTTTAGTGTAAATCATCTCTCCTCTGTTTGTGGTTTGATCTGTTCCCACTAATTCTATCATCTTGCCTTTCCTCTGGGCTCCTCCCTTGTGTATTGTGGGGCCCTGAAACCTCCAATAAACAAACAATAAAACAAACAATAAAACAAATTCTATGTTGAAGGAGGGTAATTTATACAGATTGTTATGATGCCTAATGGAAGTTCACATGGTTTTATCACATCAAGAAAACATATTTTTAAGTGGTTTGATTACATCCTATGTTTTTGTGATTTCTATTTTTTTTCTTTTCTTGATTTTTGACAAGCATAAAACTCACCACCTCCTCTTCATTCGCCACCACCTCCTCCTCCTCCTTTCTTTTTCTCCTCCTTCTCTTTCTCCTCCTTCTTTTTCTCCTCCTCTTTCTCCTCTTCTCTTCCTACTGTAACCTTGTCTTCCTCATGCTCCTCTATTTTCTACTTGTTCTTGTTGCCATCACTTCTGTTATCTGCCCCATATTGGCTTTGGTTATGCACACCAAAAAACCCCAAAAAAACCCCAAAAAACTATTGCTGTATGTTTTGTGTTGCAGGACGGGTGCACCACGCACTAGGCCATCACACCCAGGCAGTGCAGTACTTGCAGCAAGGCCTTCAGATTGCAGAGCAGCTGCGCCGAAGAGAGGATGAAGCCAAGATCCGACATCGCCTTGGTTTGGCCCTGTGGGCAGCTGGGGATTTGGAAGCTTGTCAGCAGCAACTCCACCGGGCAGCGGACCTGTTTGAGACGATACGGCGCGAGTCTCAGTGTAGCTCTGAGTACCGTCTCTCTCTCTTTGACCTCCAGACAGCCTGCTATCAAACTCTGCAGGTAAAAGCTCTATAACGGGAATCAACCAATTAGTAAATTTTTATTACAAATCATCCACTTGGAAAAGTTACTTCATCCATAGTTTTCCTCGTAACTTTTAGAGACGAGGCAAATAATTCATGGCAGATTGGCACAAAACAAATTGAATATACTGCCTGTCACATTGAAACAAGTGTTTTAGCAATTTTGTATATTTTTTAAAAGAAAATGTGCTTAGGAAAATAACGTTTGAATTGATTTTACAAAGGTAAAGTTTTCTTGCGGGTCCGTGTTACTACAGGGTATTGGAATAGATTAAAGTGATTGCATGGTGCAATATTTTTAGTATGGACAAGTAATAAAAAATATAATTTTTTTTTTATGGCTACCCTGTATTACTCCGCTGAAAGTTCAAAATATCAAAATCCTGTTTTGTGTGGATTTTTTCCTCAGAGAGTTTTGGTCAGTTTGGACAGGCATGACGAAGCTTTGGTCATCGCAGAAAGAGCCTGCACCAGAGCTTTCATTGATCTACTAATGGAGCGGCAGGCAGGATCGGCTGGTCTGTTTAACGGAACAGCCATGGACCTCACCCCAGTATCCATAGAACAGATCACATCCGCCGTGGCCAATCAGAGAAGCATTGTGCTCTGTTTCTCGGTTGCTTCGGGTCACTTATACCAGTGGTTGCTCACTCCAAAACAAGGTAAGTGTTACTACAATAAACCTAGAAGTTTACAGCTATTGATGACATAAATTGCTTTAATTATTGTCAATCTACCAAAATGCATGGTCAGAGGGAGAAGCATTATTTGAGTATCAGTTGTTCTGAGACTGTGATTACCTTACAAATACCACTACTTTTTGAGAAAGGTGACATGTTTGATTTTGGTTTGCAACAATATCAACTTTTAACACCTGAGGACTTTTCAATGAACTCTGATTTTTTTTTTCAAAGACCTCAGACTGCAGCTGTAGATGTCGATGAAGATGTCCATTAGAGGAATGAAGAAGGAGTTAAAGCAAACCTACATAGAGGAAAAAAGAAATGAGCACAGATTCCTTGATACAGGAAATTGCTAAACATTAAATCCTCTATTCTTTTCTGTATTTTTTATTTCATTTTATTTTTTTTAAATATATATTCTTATATTTTCCTTGCAGGAATTGTCAAGTTTCACTCCTTACGACTGGCAGACTTTGAGGCTGATTTGGAGTCAGGTGACACCCACTCTGTGGTCAGCGCCTCAGGCTTCAGCATGTCTGGGATTAGCATGTCTGGAATCAGCATGTCTGGAATTAGCATGTCTGGCGTCAGCATGTCTGGTGTGTCACTGCTGGACCAGTGCGTGGGACAAGTGCGGGAGTCGATGGGGATAGAGAGCCACATCACAACCACCGCCACAGGGCATAGGTCAGTTTGAGTCTTTGCATGTCTTGTTATCGGTGGTGAAGATAGAGTTGTAATTTTATTCCAGATGGATATAAAGCTGTTAAGAAAAGTATCAGTAGGGTGAGCCTGAGAAGAACATGGCGACATGAGATTAAAATTGAAATAAAGAAAAGTACAATGACATGGATGGATCGAGAGACCAAAGTCAAGGTTTGAGTAAGGTGGCCTTTCTTCATAGACTGCCTTTGATTCTCTGGAAAGCAAAGAAGAAGATTTAAGAATAAAGCTCTTAAGATATACTGTAGGTATTTTATCAGTCTTTGAAGCTATCACTTTGTTTTGTTTTGTTATCCATATCCCTTCATACCACCTAAGCAGTGTCTGGACCCAGCTCCAAGGAGCCAAGAAAAACTCTGGGTCACAAGAAATGAAGACAGGCAGAGGATAAGTCCACCATGTGAAGCTATCATTGAGGGGACATGATATAATACTCAATATTGATATTCGTATGTGTTGAAGTTTGCACTTAGTCAGAGATGTTTCTGTTTAGATCATACTTGATTGCGGCGATTCATATCAAACATATATTCAGTATCTTACTTTTTAAACTTCCTGATTGCATTCCATTACCTGAGAAAGAGTACAATCAACAAAATGCTTGTTTTTAACTTTCAGGTCCAGCACATTGCTGTCTGGCAGGGATTACAGTGACACTGACAGTGAGACAGATGATGTCTTTCAACTGCAGCTGGAAGAAATGGCCGACAAACTCAATGCCGAGTCTGATCGCACAGGCTTCCTGGCCATGTTGAATAGAAGCAACAACCTGAACGCTAGCAGTTACAGTCTACGCAGTGTCCTCACTACTTCAGGCGATAACAGCCATGCAGGAAACAGCAACACAAATAGCAACAGCATTAGCAACAGCAACAGTAACATCAGTAACATTGGAGGCTCCATGCGAAGTTTGGGAATTGGCAGTGTTGGTAGTGGTAGTGTTCGCAGTTTACAGAAACGTTTCAGCCGAAATAAAGCCGGTTCGGGAAAATCTCCTATCTCCAAATTGTACCAGCTCTTGATTGAACCCATGGAATCTGTGATAGAAGAACTGAAAGAATCAGAGAGTGTCACCAGTGACATTGAATCATCTAAAGAGCCTGTAGATCTGGTATTAGTTCTTCAAGGTGATTTGTACCTTATTCCTTTCCTCATGCTAAGAAAAGAGCAAGCAGATTCTTTCTTTTTCGAGAAATACTCCACCATCATTGTTCCCTCTATAAGTGCTCTCCAAACTGCTCAGTCCTTGGACACTCGTGGCCGGCCCATCGCTCAGTCTTCTGGAGCACTGGTGGTCAGTAACCCCAGGCTGACCCCGACCATCTGCAAACACTGGCAGCTGCAGGAAATCCCAGGCGCAGAATTTGAGGCCAGAATTCTTGGAGAGCTTTTAACCTGCCGTCCTCTGATTGGAGCCGAGGCCACCAAAGGGGCAGTACTCCATCAAATTGAGCAAGTGGAGGTGATACACTTTGCCACCCACATTTCATGGAAACTGTCATCTATAGTTCTCTCCCCTGGAGAATTCATCTCTAGCCCGAGTCAGCATTTCCCAGTGGTGGATTCGGACGACAGTGACAGTGACGTGACCACCATGGGGGGAGGTCCTTCATTGTCCGAGTATCTTCTCACTGCTGCCGATATCCTCAATCTCAAGTTGCGTGCTAAACTGGTTGTGCTCAACTCTGGATACACAGACGACCGTGCTGGAAGAATCAATACTGATGGAGTTGTGGGCCTTACCAGAGCTCTTCTCTCAGCGGGTGCACAGTGTGTTTTGTTCTGTTTGTGGCCGGTACCGGATCAAGCATCCAAGTTGATGATGAAGACGATGTACACGGCACTCCTGGACGGCGTTCCCATCACCAAGGCCTTGTCCAAGGCTGTGAGGACAGTGCAGACCACTGCCCAGTTTTCTCACCCTTCCAACTGGGGTGGGTGGGTGGTGGTAGGCTGCGACATTATCTTGAGCTCCAAAGTGGCGTTGATGGGTTACGCTCTTGGCCAGATTGTTGAAGCTCACAGCACGTGTCGTCAGACTCTCAAAGTGTTGCTTCATCTGGTAAGTGGAGGGGGTGGCTGACTTTAACATAAAAACACAACTTAACAAGTTACAGTTTAAATGGTACAAAATTACAGTTTAAACCGACAGTTGTATAAGATGCAATTACAGTCATAAAATATGTTATATAGCATGAAGATAGTGCTGAAATGCACAATATTGCATAACCTGGTTACCACTTGTCAAAGTGATAAAGTGATACATCATTAAGGAGAGTTTTTTTATCTTGCATTTTTAAAATGGTTGACTGAAACGTTATTTTTTATTTCAACAGGTAATTTTAATTTTTAGCTATCCTTAAGATAAAAGAATTCTTTCTTATATTGTTACTGCTTTTGAGATCAATTCTAAAAATATGGCCAATCATTGATTAAACCATGACATAGAAGAGAATATGAAAATGATTAAGCCTGAACAAATTCTTTATACCATCTGAGTACTAAATAGTCTCATGCCAGAGAAGAGAACTTATTCGACAGTTTTTTTTTAATGTTTGTGAGTTTTTTAAAACGAGTTTGTATGGTATGAATTGATTACATTTTTATTAAGTTTGTGTCGTGTTCCCATTATTTTCAAAATGACACAACAGGTTTAGAGCTTGTAGGCAATGTATATCTTGAAATGCTTGTGATACTCTCTTGTTTCCTCCCAGGTGGAGAAATCCCTGCAGAGGATCCAACAAGGTTGTAAGAACTCCATGTTCACCACCCAGCAGAGCATCGAGAACAAGGTGGGGCAGGTTGCAGGCTGGAAGGATCTACTGCAGGCTGTTGGCTTCAGGTTCGAGTCCTCCACAGGGGGACTCCCTCCGGCCGTCTTCTTCCCGCAGTCGGACCCCAAAGAGAGACTCAGTCAGGCCAGTGCCAGTCTTCAGGCTTTTCTAGGTGAGTGCCGGGACGTGGAGATAGAGTGCCCTAAATATATTGTCAGTGCTCGATTCCCGTTAGTTATCCAGGAATGTAGGTGCATTTATGAGAAGGGCATTGGCATTGTTAGTTTAAGGTATTTTTTGTTTTAGATTTTCAATTCTTGAGTAACAATACTTTGAAAAAAAATGTATTCTGTAACACTCACTCTGTTATTTTTAACAACTTACTAACAGATTGCTGGTGGTTAGTTTTGGAGAAGTAATGGAAACTGGAACATTCTAACAATTCCACCAGAACAAATAAATGAAAGCTCGCTGCCCCAATTATCTATTTAAAAACTCCTACAAGAGAGCAAGTGTATCAACAACCTTGATGAACATTGTTGTGGTTGTTTTTGTAATATTTTGACAGTGAAAAGTTTTGTCATGAACAATAATTAATTGAAGTTGTTGTTATCGTCTCTTCCATGTCTTTGACAATAAATTATGGTATATAGTTAATCAATTCTCTACCTCCCCTGCCACAGGTCTTCCAGCCAATCTAAAGTTTTGTCATGAACAATAATTAAACAAAGTTGTTGCAATCCTCTCTTCCTTGTCTACGACAATAAATGGTATATAGTTAATCAATTCTCTACCTCCCCTGCCACAGGTCTTCCAGCCAGTCTAAAGTTTTGTCATGAACAATAATTAAATGAAGATGTTGTTATCCTCTCTTCCATGTCTATGACAATAAATGGTATATAGTTTATCCAGTCTAAAGTTTTGTCATAAACAATAATTGAATAAAGTTGTTTCTATCCTCTCTTCCATGTCTTTGACAATAAATTATCGTATATAGTTAATCGTTTCTCTACCTCCCCTGCCACAGGTCTTCCAGCCAGCTCTGTTGCCGCCATGTCCAAATTCATCACCAACTTCCAGGAAGGAGAAAGCCTGATCACAGTGGTAAGGACATAATGTGTTAGTGACTTGATGGTTCGTTTGATAAGGCAATGAGACTCTATTGCTGAAAGAGTGTGGGTTTGATTCCTGCTGGAGCCGTCAGACCAACCACATTGTGGCTGGAACTTGGGCGACAAAGATGATTCAAGTGAACAATTGATTCCCCATTCGGATGTCCAGGCTACAGCTAATATAGCCATTGGTATCAGCCATTCTCAACCCGCCGTGCTCAGGTGTAAATAATGGAGCTGTGATGCTGCCCACTTCAGCTACAACGTGGTTGTTTCACTCTTCCTGCAGAAAACCAGATTTACATAGCATTCATAGAGATTTTCTTTTTGATTTAATACTCTTAGCCCGATGAGCCCCGTACATGGCTCTAAAATTGTATTATTTTGTACGCAGGAAATAAGTAAATTCTTCCTTTGTCCTCTTTTAACAGCTGCGAGAGATTTTGAGCAAGTTGTCAGCTAGAGAGTCGAGCATTGATGTCCAGGTGGATACGCAACTATGGAGGGTTCCAGGCTGTCATGAGTTTCTAGCCTCTCTAGGTAAGGGAATGACAAGCTTGGGTGTCGTCAAATGTAAAATACTGTGGTAGATGTAAGCTTTCGTATGGACTAAAGGAACAAGTTTCTGGATGTTTTGGGTTAGCCGAGCCCTTCCTCTACAGGACAGTATACTTGTTCCATAGTCCATACAGAAGCTTACGTACTTTTACCACAGTATTTTACATTCAACTAGGTAAGGGAGTCGTTTGGGCAGACATTGTATTGTAAATCATGTTCTTAAACCATTGGAAATGGATGATAATATATAATATACAGATAACAACAATATAACTAGTTATTTGGAAATGATACCAAATATCATATAAGCAACATCAGCTTCTTCCTCCTCATCATCATTAAATACCATTATCATCATCATTTTCATCATTGTAACCCACATAATCACCATCACCACCATCATCATCATCATCATCATCATCATCATCATCATCATCATCATCATCATCATCTTCATCATCACTAAGACCATCATCATCATCATCATCAACATCATCATCATCATCATCATCATCATCATCATCATCATCACCAACACCATCATCTCATCATCATCATCATCATCATCATCATCATCATCATCATCATCATCATCATTATCATCATCATCAACATCATCAACATCATCCTCACATTGTAACATGATATTCATTGCCAGGCTTGGACTTGGTGGATGTGGGCGTGGACTATGTGACACTGAGACTCAGCAAGCAGGCCATTCGGAGACACTTGCAGTTTGCCCTGCAAGCCCTTGTTTCCGTGTTTGGTGAGTCTTGGGGATTATTCTTACATTTATCTGCTCATGAAGCCTTCAAATCACTCTCCTTTTGTATGTCCTCATCCTTGTTGCAGAGTCCTTTCTGTCCACAAAAACTTGTATAGAGAAACTAAATCCTCTTCAAAGATTTCACCTCACCATACAGTCAAGTGAACATAGTATTAAATGAAAATTTTCCTTGAAGTCAAAAGTGTGGTCTCGAATTTATCTTCATGGTATTTCTAATCTTTTTTTTTTTTTTTATGTCAGTATTTGATAGAAAACCAACCAAATACCACAAGAATTGCACAGACATTGGGTATTACTACTGTGGTATGAAAACTAGCATCCTGGTATCGGATATAAGTTTGCAAATAATCTCACCCTTTCATGGATGCCTAGGTGGGGGTACTAATGCGTTTGCATGCAGACATTTTTTTCTGTTTTATAAATGTTTTGATCATTCTTTGTGTTCCCACCCCTGAGACTGCAAATCTGAAAGAAAAATCTCACCATGGGAAGTACTGATAAGATTATGATAATATTCATGTTTTTTTTTCAACTGAAAGACATGCTTTACAAGTGCTGTGGTTATTCTCTTTGTCTCCTCCCCTCAGACTCCCAAGAGGCTCCGCACAGCCTCCAGCTGGACTCCTCCAGCAGCCTGGAGAGCCTGTCCTCGAATCAGTCGGCTCCCTCCTCCTCCACTGTCTCCAAATCCTCCGCTACACCACCACTATCACCCCACCCCAAGGGCAAGCGCTCCCTCTTCAACCCGGCAGAGATGGAGAGAGTCAAGCACGGGTCAAGGTCACACCACAATCTGCTCACGGGCCAGGCAAGTTCATATGAAAAAACCAATTCTGGCATATAATATTATCATCATTAAAATGAGCATTCTGGTTTCTCCGCTGCTAATAAAATTACCAAAGCCGCCTTGTTAGAATTATTTTGTATTTTGTAGTGGTGCTTTCTGTCTCTCTATCCATTTCACGGTTGTTTGACAATTTTAAATATCCTAATCAAACAATCAATGCCCTTTTGGCGGTAGTCTTACTGTTTTATGACCATCCAAAATGTTTTTGTGCGAGTAATTTAAGTTTGTACACAGATACCTAATGCTTGCAGCTAAAATTGGCATTTGGTGGCAAGTTAAGGCTGGGTTTCAGGTCTTTTCAGCTTCATCCAATGACACCCGTGCATTTGAATCATAGCACTCCTCCACAGTCATTACGGTGCTTGTAACTGCAGTTTACAAAAGAACTTTGCCAGAGATGCAACATTGGATTCCTTTAGTGATACATATAGCCTGTATGGTTCCGTACAATCTGGTTGGACAAAGACATTAGGGAACATTTAAAAACATGGGAGACGATCAAGCTCTACATTCTTTTCCCTCAAAATAAACAGAAAATAGTACAGGCACAGTGCTGAGGTGAATCAAAGCCATAGAGAGAAAGGAAAAAAACAGGAAGTCGTCCGAGGAGGGAATCGAACCCAGGACCTGCCATGGCATCGATTTGCCTGGCCACTGTCAGAACCGCGGGCTTACCAATTTCTTCACTTTTCTTCTTTTCCCTTAGAGAATTAGATTTTTTGTAGTCTCCCAAATCATGTGGATCTCGAATAACGCAGATTTATTTTTTAACTCGTTGCAAAGCATTTGATTTGACTCTGTTGTCAAATGGTGTTATTTCAACGCTACCCTCACCTCAACTATAATTGACTTATTAACACCCAAGTTCAATAACTCATTTGGATCCTTTGTGCATGTAATGGGGCTTGAAGTTGACTGGGCTGTTGGAGAATGCGTTCATCAAATCAAGAAGTTTTACCCTCTAGGAATCTTTCGTGTTACTTTTTTTTTTCAAATTTTGAGACTTGAAACCGAAGTGAGTGTGAAACTTTTTTTTCTCGACAATAACTCATTCTAAAATCTAGGAAATAAAAGCAAGTAACTGGACACAAGAAAGTTGTTTTCTCTTTGATAAGACCTGATATCTGCTACAACTTTTCCATGTCTATTCTTGGAGGGGCTAGGACAATTCACCTTGAGCCTTTTTTCTCTGTTTAACCCTTTAACTCTTTTGGGGGTTACTCCGACACATCACGGCTATTATTTCATCCTTTCTGGACATAAACTGATATATTGGCGCTATTCAGTAGTCACTATTTGTTTCAAATAATTGGTAGTTTTACATTTTTACACTTTAAAATTGTCTAAAGATAAGAAAGAGTGAATAAACGAAGCACTAAAAAGTCTGCCTTGAATGTTTTAAACACAAAATTTTTTTCTGACAAGGCAATAATTACTGATGCTTTGCTCCAACTGCAAATGATGATTTCAGTCTATAGCTTAAAAAAAAAAAATCAGTCCGGAGACAGTTAATTATTGGATGACATCGCCTTTGCCCTTAGTTGATCTGTTTAACTCTCTTGTCTGGCACCTCCCCAGGTTGGCAGCATGTCAGGCCGCCACCACTTGGACAGCTCTGTGTCTCCATCCAGCACCTCGGACCAGTCCACTCCTCCAGCCTCCCCACGCTCCCCCCAGTCCCCCCTGGATCCGGCCCTCCAGCTGTCCCACCAGGCTCACATACGGAACACGTATCCGGCTCAAGATGGGCACAAATACAAATCAGGATCAGTGTCTTCAAATTACTCTATCAACTCACTGATCAAGGATCAAAATACCATGTCTGGGTCATCAGAAAGTCATCAGGACTTGACTCACCATTCGTCAAACAGTGATATCAGTTCTGATAATGATAGAACACAGTTGAATAGGGGCAGCTCTGTTTCAGACAGTAATCTCAAAAACAGTGTGGCTACAGTTCACAACAGTCGCAGTTCTCTGAGATCCTTCAACAGTACCAGATCCCTGCGGAACAGTCAGTTGGCAGAATCACAAAAATCAGTAACATTTGCTGAGCAATTGATAAGTCAAGAGATATCTTTTGACCCCTCTACCCCAAGATCTGAATGCTCGACTTCCTTGGAGAGGAATGAAGACTCGTTTGAAGATGACTCTTCTACAATACATGATAGGGACAGCACCACCAGTTCTCTGTTGTATGAAAATAACAGTGATGTGGTTTTCAAATCAGCATCCCAGTTGAGAAATCATTTTGAGGAATTGAGCCAAAAGAGTACCAGTTTCAACAAAAGCCCTGAAATAAAAAGGCATCCGGTATCTTCTGGTCCTGAAATGACAAAGATTCAGGATTTGATTGTTGAAAACATCAACAACTCCAAGAAAGTAGACGCCAAAGGAGTTGAAGCAGAAAACATAGCCATGAAAGTTCTGGCAGATGTGGCAAACGAAAGAGATGCTGTTGAAAGGATGCAGATGCAAAGTGTTTTCCAGATGCAGTCAGATGACAGACACGTGAATGGGGCTGGTTCAGGTAACACAGACAGGCCAGTGCCTGCTCAACGAAAAGTGAGTTTGAGCAGCAATTCTTTCCAGAAAAAATCCCCAAATAGTGTTGGGCAAGAGAGAAATAATAATATTTCTAATGATACCACCGTGATGCCTCAGTCTTACAACGATACAACCAGTATGTCCATATCTCAAAAGCTCTCTCCATCTCCTGTGAACTCCTACCCCGGTTCAAATGTGAACTTCTCATCTCCTGCCCCAACCTATGCTGTTTCAAAGCCGTCCCACGCTCCACCCCCAACTTACCCCAAACCCCCCAGCCCCCTCCACCAAGCCGCTGCCTGGAAACAAAAAAATCCACCTCCTCCCAGCCCAAGTAGCCCAGCACTGCGTAAATCGGATACAACAGCAACATCTTCAGGAAACTTGCATAGGTCATCGCCCTCTCCCCTCCTTCCCCGCCCAAGACAGCCTAGTGGAGGGCGTGTTCAATCAGCCTACAGTGCGCTGTTCCCACAAGGAGGTCCCCCACCTGCTTATAATGGACTATCTCCTCAAGCTGGCCCTCCGCCCACTTACAATGGACTGCTCTCTAAAGGAGGTTCTCCTTCAAAACCTACAGTTTCCCCTTCTCCACACTCCCACCCTTCCTATGTACCTGCATCGACATCATTGTCTCATAACCTTCCTCCCTATTCTCCCTCCACATTCTCCAGGGCACCCCACCCCAATATCAACACTGTACCCGGGGCTACAACCGTTACAGGAAGTGGTGAAAACAGCATCTCATCTGATAACAGCGAGGGTGCAGAGAGCAACTTGCAGTCATCCATTTCTAGTGGATACCACTCAGAAAATAGTGGATTTCTTCAAGGGAGAATGGTAAACAAGGCCATGCCTCCTTCAGCCCAGACTGGAACACAGGACAAAGACAGATATACTCAAGATTTCGTGAACAGGACGCCCTCTTTCACATACTCCTCCGGCTCCTCCTCTCCATTCAGCAGAGCATCAAATGACGAGTTGGGTCCTGATGCCAACGCTCCAGATAAGCTGAGTTCGCTTTCCACTGTGTTCTTTCCATCTCGAAATAGGGCAGCTCGAGGGGCGGCAATAGCATCTGCAAGAGCTCCCAGCAATTCCCTGACAACTCTGAACGACATTGACTCAAGATTGAACGCCATGACTTTAGACAGAACCTCAGGATTTAGATCTCAAAGCTTCATTAACAATGCCAGTACTAGTAAAAACATTTCAGAAGTTGGCAATGTTATCAGTTCATCAAACAACAACCCCATTCCTCATTCAATGTTACCTGTGACGCCTCTTATCAGGACAAATGCTCTTCAATCTCGACCTGAAAGCAGTAACAGCATGAGCAGCCAGTATTCCACCTCGTCCTCCACGCTGTCCGCAATCCATCGCCCGCTGGGTGGCCAAGACTCACCAACAACTGGGGAAGACAAATTATTCTCCACAAGTGGATCAAAACCTTCCAATTCAAATTCAGGAAACCAAAAATCCTTCCATCCTTACTCCAACAAAACAGATTTCAACAACCAACAAATCACTGTGAATAATCATACAAGTCATAATAGCATCAGCGCAAACAATAATTCTTATATTCCTCCCCAAGGATTTAATTCAACCTCCAGCCAGCGTCACGGTGCATACAATTATAGCTACAGAGAGAGTCCAAGTGACCCAGGCGGGTTTAGAAGTCCTGTGAATTCTTCAACTAGACACAGCTGGCGGGAGAGTGGTGGTAGTAGTAGTAGTAATAGTATTAGTAAACACCAGGGACCTGTGGCTATGACTGCAAAGTCATCATCTTCATCCAGTCAGAATTTTGGAAAGAACAAGACGTTTTACAACAGCAGCCAAGGCATGAACTATAACAGCTCTCCATCCCCATCTCCCCCCTCCCACAATCGGCCAACCTCTCATCATCACCTACCCCAGTCCTCGCCACACCATCCACCCCAGTCCTCGCTCCAACCCCCACCCCAGTCCTCGCCCCACCCCCAACAACATCCAACACAGTCTCAGCATATTAGTGGACAACAGCAACGCTTTTATAAAGAGAGCAGCTATCACACCAGTGTTCCTAGTTACCATATAGACAATTGTACAAATGTTGATCCCCAAACGCAAATACCCATGAAGACTTTTTCCACCGCACACCCGAGGGAGACGTACAATAACGGTGAGACTGATCAGACTTCTGCGGGAAGAGTTTCAGATCTTTCCATTGGGGACAGACAATTGGCAAACACTGGAGAACCCAGACATAAAAACAATATTATACCTCCCCCTGTTGGACTGCAGTCATCCAAGTGTTGAATGATGTTCCTTTTCCATTCATCGATAAACTCAGAAAATTGATATTCCAAGTTGGTTTAATTTTTCAACATGTTCAGCATATTCCTTAATTGCCATTAATCATTGATTATCAATGTAATGTCAGAGTGAGTGCATGAGTTGGAGGGGAAGAATCCATTTTTGCCTTTGGGATTGTATAAGCGGTTCACCTGGTGTTTTTGTCTATTCTGCAAAGATTCGGTCATTTTGAAAATATGGGATGCTTGATGAACTTTATAGGTTTTGAAAAAACTCTGCCAGACAGGTATGGAAGGTTTTTTTTTTTTTTTTTTTGGTTTTTTTTCTGGACAAGTAATTTTGACAAAACAGGTTAATTGTAATAATAATAATAATAATAATGATAATGCAGTTTATTTCTAACATGCCTAATCCACTGTGGCGGCTCTTGCCGCACAAAAAATGTACAACATCCGTTTTCAATATAAAGAACATGAACATTCCTCAATTTGGCTTTGTCAGGCCTGTGGTCTTGTGATGATTTTGAAGACCTTTTGATGACTTGATAACAGGGTAAAATAATTATTAGGAGATAAGACCATTAGAGAGAGAGAGAGAGAGAGAGAGAGAGAGAGAGAGAGAGAGAGAGAGAGAGAGAGAGAGAGAGAGAGAGAGA